>JADDOH010011970.1:0-95938 GCA_016648135.1 Agrypnia vestita
CATCATTAGCAGTGTCCCAGTTATATATTGTCAGGAGACGTTTCAATAGCATCATCATCATCACCATCATTAGCAGCGTCCCAGTTGTATGTAGTCAGGAGGCGTTTCGATAGTATCATCATCACCATCGTTAGCAGTGTCCCAGTTGTATATAGTCAGGAGGCGTTTCAATAGTATCATCATCATCATCATCATTAGCAGTGTCCCAGTTATATATACAGTCAGGAGGCGTTTCGATAGTATCATCATCATCATCATTAGTGGCTTTTCAGCTATATATCGTCAGGAGGCGTTTCGATAGTATCATCAACATCATCATCGTTAGCAGTGCCCCAGTTATATATCATCAGGAGACGTTTCAATAGCATCATCATCATCATCATCTTCATTAGCGGTGTTCCAGTCACATATAGTCAGGAGGCGTTCTGATAGTATCATCATCATCATTAGCGGTGTTTCAGATATATACCGTCGGGAGGCGTTGCGATAGTATCATCATCATCATCGTCATCACTAGCGGTGGTTCAGCTTTATATCGTCAGGAGGCGTTTCAATAGTATCATCATCATCATCATCATTAGCGGTGTCCCAGTCATATATAGTCAGGAGGCGTTCCGATAGTATCATCATCATCATTAGCGGTGTCTCAGATATATATCGTCAGGAAACGTTACGATAGTATCATCATCATCATCATCATCACTAGCGGTGGTTCAGATAAATATCATCAGGTGACGTTTCGATAGTGACAACATCATCTTCATCAGTGAAGGCAGGGTTCCAGTTACACATCAGTCGGAGAAAATTAGGCAGATCCCATCATCATCGATGGCAGGATTCTAGCTGTACACCATTTGGAGAAAATACACCGACATCCCTGGCCAGGGGCTAGGCATATCCCTACTGTCCAGATCCACCTTTCCATCTACTAATACGAGGGGTCATGGCCTCGTGAAACCACATGGCAACCAACCATTACAAGTATTTATTTATGTATTGTATATGTATGTATATGTATGTATATTATATTTTATTAGTATGTATCTATTCGTACGTAGTGTATGAGGGGGCTCTTCACGGGTGGCACAACACCCGTGCGGATGTCTTCCCTCGTCTGGAATGGATTGAACGTATTGATGCATACCAGATTATAATAAGTACTACCTGGGAGGGTGGTTGCAGTCACTGTAGTGTCGCGAATGGCCAATGGGCTGCAGTTGCTCACAGGCGAGGGTTGGGGAGCCTAGGAAACTCCCCCTCCCCACTCGCATATTTTTGACTTGACAGGTGGCCCGGGACCATCTTTACAGTAGCTTCAGTATATATACCGTAGTTTAACTTAGTTTAACCTGGAGGAGTTGGAATTCGGGGGGCAAACTGGCTCTGAGCCCGGACGCCAGACACTGACGCGAGGGATGGTGCGGTACTTTGCACAGAAGAGGCCCAACATGAAAAGGCGCATCCAGGCTCAGGTCAACGTATCCGGAACTCGTGTCGGGAGAAGGAAGATGGGATCAGTCACCGATGAGCCTTTGGGTATGGAGGGGCCGAATTTAAAGCAACCACATTTTCCGCGTACACATACATTTACACATACCTTCTACAAACCCCTTATCCATTAGAACCCAACGTACCACTAGAATGAGACATAGGGCCAGATACAGGTGACGGAACTTAGGCCGGCTAGTAAATAAACGTAACAATGTAATTGATATAAAGATAATGCAGAGTAAATATAAAAGATCGTAGGGAATAAGCACAGCGAGATAACGGCGGAAGATAAAATTATTAATCAGCGAGGGCGTCGAAGACGGAATCATCCATAGGAGCGGCTACGAAGGACTCGAGGGCTTTCAGGGGATCTATGTACTCTATATGTGCATGCGCATGTGATAACGGCACGTTACTAACCTTTCCAGTGGATGGCGGTCGATCCCATACAGGTAGGACAATGGGGGATCGAGCGGAGAGGGCGTGGGAGCAGAGGATCGCGCACTCTGGAAGCGCAGCTACACCAGATGCAGTGGTTTCAGTCCGTAGGAATGATAGGTAAATAATATAGGGCCACGGAACATAGTATGTTTAGCAATTGCACCGTAGGGCTTAATTGACGTGCTAGGTAGTTTTGTTTGCGTTTTCCATGAACATTCACGAACTTCATACCCCAGTATTTAATTTAAGTTTAGCTTGCGTTAGGGTTACCACAAAACCAATTCATCCCCTATAGTTCGAAACAAAAAATTACACAACGTGAACTGGGGAGGTCTTGAATAAAGCGAGGGTGTTTGGAAATACTACGTTAAAAACCGTAGAGCCTTCACCCGACGTAGATAGATAGCTTGTTTGCCTCTAACAAGGCGTAAACTCAGTTAGGAGTAGGATCGAGCTGAAAGGCGAAGAAGAGGAGCCATCACACGCCATAGAGACACAGCGGTTTTTGTCACACTTCAGTGATTATATAGAAGTGAAACCAGAGATAAGAAGCGAAGTGGTGATTCATTTAGCAAAATAAGGGAGTACCTGCCAAGCACTCAATAGTGAATAAGTGCGACCACATCCTGAAAGTCAAATATAGTTCCACAGACTATTGATTAGTAAGAAATTTGTACGAAGTGTTATTAATAATATAAATAACGTTACCACAAAGTTATTTTGCTATTATACAATAAGTTAATAATTTAATGTTTTTGAATACTTTGTTATCACTCTAACGAAGAGAAAACTATTGTTTTCTAAACCAGTCGATATTTGCAGAATATGTAACCACAAGTAGTTACGTAAGCTTGATTGAATTACATTATTTTGATGATAGCTATTACTTTGTTAGCGAACTGCCTCTCTAAACACGAGCAGTTATGCTTTCTTAGAGAGGTAGCACGTAAAATCCTCATTGTTACAAGTATTAATTATTTCATATTAATAAAAAATAACATTGTTCACAATGAAAACACAAATAACAGCACCCGGGTATCCATTTCCGACTTCAAGTAAAAATAATTTTATTCATAAACCCTTGATGGTTTTGTCCGTCCAGATCCCGATTATTTGAGGTATTTGAAAGGGATTTATGTATTGTTTGATGTAATTTTATTTTTAAAAAGTTATTTTATATGTCCTTAAACTTGTCTAGTCCTCTGATTACTACTCAGGGTATCCGGCACCCATTTGGTATTGATATTCTCATTCAGTGATAGACATAAATTTTACCATCAGATTTCGTTATATTGTAAAAATTAATCATGTTCGGTTTGTTTTTGAATCCCGTCGTTACATTACCATGATGCGCAGATGATAAAAGTATAACTTTCTTCAGTTTTTTTGGCACACAAGAATACTTTTTACGTGATTTTTGGATCCAAATAAGAATCCTTTACTTTCGCCGGAACATACTTTTTATTTCGTCTCTATGTACCAACGGTTGCCATATTCCAAGATAAAATAATATGTTGCGCTTTGGCATATTACATTCACAGCCTTTGAGCGGCCAATTCTTTCACGTTGGTGAGTTTCTCGTCCAGATGTTAATTTTCCGGTGTATATTTAGCCAGTAAGAGGATAATAATTTTCTACATCACATATCCACCATACTTTTATCCCCTATTTGGCGGGCTCAGACTGAATGTATCGCATAAATTGTATACATCCGCTGTAGAAAATGATTGATCATTGATTTTAACATTGGTTGTAGAATCTATACACGCTGAAAAATTCTGAATTCTGTACCAACTATACATATTTCACGTATCGACGCAGCTCTACCTTCATTCAATCGGTATTTCCTCATATTAGCATTATCGAAGCAAGGAAATTCGACGCTCGATACTAGGTATAAATGACATTTGAACAAATCAAAAATATAATTTGTATTTAGGTAATCGGCACCATATACTATCAGAATACCCATGAATGCATTTAACCCTGATGAAGTCAAATCCTTCCAATGTGGTTTATTAGTACGATCATGTTTGTTGTACTCAATATATATTTTCCTGGCCTTTTTATTGGTGTGACGGACAATAGTATCAACAATTTCTGGTTTTAAAACACATTTGAATGTAATACTAACAGATAATGCTTTTCTTGATCCGTGTAAATCATTTCTTTGCCGATGATGAAGGATATAATGCGACGTAGTTTTAAAATGAATATGTGGATTTTTATGCCATATCATTTCATTGCATTGCTAGCCCGGAAATGAGCTTGAGCAGATGTTGATGGTTCAATATTATCCTATCTTATTTTTTTATAGTCCATATCTTCTACTAAGTCTTCATCGTCACCTTCTCTATTTGAATATTCATTTTGATCAGTGCATTTTGAAATCCGATCTTCGTTCTTGCTATTCAAAAAATCCTCTTTATCTAAGACCATATCGTTACACAGTAATTGGAGTAAACAATCTTTTTTCAGAAGTGCTTTATCAACAAAAAAATATAATATAATTAATTTACATCTTTGATCTCATTTAACGTGAAAATATTAATTAGAAAACATCAAGGTTATCTCACATATTACGATTTTTATAATTTCTTAAGTTTAAGTAAATTTTAAAAAAGTTGAGACGATGAAAACTTAAATGTTGTAAACATGTAATAAAGTTTAACTGTAACTGTAATATATAACATATAATAAATTATAACTGTTATAAATATATAATAAATAAATTGCACATGAGACATGTCGCACTTTACTAAGATAGCTAGAATTGATGATATAAATGAAAAATTCAGTCAAAATTTAGGTACTAGTCAATGTCAAGCAAACTGATAAAAATTGGGTATAAAGGGATACAAATATCGTTCTGAGAAACAGTGACCTTCAAATAAGCTGTTTGATCATTATCTCAATATCAATTTGCGATATGCAAAACAAAAGAATGCATGGGGAACCTCCATCCAAGTAGAGTACCCAGGTACCCTGGGTAGTAACTAGTGTAAAAAATTCCGGGTAGTAACATAACGGTTAAATATCCTAAATTGGTATTATTTAATTCGAAATCATAAGTACTCATTAACTTGGACCATATTTAAAACAATTTTTAAAAAAACAGCATGACAACAAAAACACTCTTATCTACTGCAGGGGTAATTTTTAGAAAAATAAAATAATATAAAGGGCTCGAGCGGACGGCGGTCTATCCGCTCAAGCAATTGAGTACACACTTTCAGGACGTGGGTACAAATGACGGGTAATCACCCGACGGTGCCTTGCAATATTACAACGAACCCCGGAATCCTCCGCTGGGTCCCTAGACCAAATCTTCTCTGATTTACGTTTTAAGCTAGCAGGCGAAGGCCAAATTCTCTGACTCAAGATCAGTAAAGATCTCAATACGATGTCTGACTTGTGTTCATGATAACGCAGATACAGATACGACAGAACATAAATATATATGCATAACACCCTGTGGTACCTATATGTTACATTGTCTAAATATAATTTATGGGTTGTACGATAGAACTGATCCACTGGCTTAGTTTCTAAATTAGAACCTAGGGTTGCAGGGCTAGCAGGCTTTTTGCTCACACATTTGGGTCACATCATTTTTTGGTGCTTGTTAATTCACTGACTCGAAGTAAGGGAGGAATTTGGGTTTTGCGTACGCTTGAGGGATGAAAATAATAATTTAACAATAACCCTTTCGTAAGAGGGAGACATTTTTTCACAATCTATTACCCTTTCTATCGTCCAATTTTCTATTTTTGATACAAATGTATTGATTTATACTGTACATTTGTCCTAAAGCGTGTTTTAGAAATGCACGTATATCCGATCCATCATATCAAATGCTTTTTATTCTATCTATAGATACGCTGTTCTTTTATCATCGTATTCTTCGTCAAAATAATTTTGGTCGCATCTTCGTATCAAATTTTATAATTTATATGACATAGACAAATGTAATAATTTTTTTTTCATTATTTACAAAGCATTACACGAAATATTTAAGAAAAAATTATTTAAACAAAAAAAAACTTTTTTCTCAAAAAAAAAATTTCTTCCCAGAAGTTTTCAGAATATTCTTTATAACATATAATGTTTTTTGTTTTAGAAAACTTCATCCAGTTAAATTTGTTAAGTAAACCCTCTTAAAAATTGCGCCTTAAAATTCTATTAAACCGTCACTTTTAACGTTGCCGATATTGATTGGATAGTAAGCGCCTCCAAAAGCTTTTGAAATCAAAAATATTTTGAGATAACCTTTATTTTGACCCTGATATCTCTGACATGCTGAGCGAGTGCTCTACCATAATTTTTTCCTCTTAATATCAGCTTATTCTTAAAATTATTTTTTATTTATTTACTTCGTTATTTGCGCATCCTTAAAATCGAATTTAAATTAAATTTATTTAAAACACAAAGAAAATTCTGTTGAACTTTCCAGCAGCGCAATGATATATTATATGTATTTCTGCCTGTCACGGCGCTGATACCATAAAGGGGAGTAAATAATATAAAATTTTCCACCCGGAAAATTAAATTCACAGAAGTTTAGTTAATTTTTTTTTGCAAAAAAACATTATATTCATGGGTGGTTATGATACGTGAATCTGAGATGTGTAACATATTCTTTCTATTTGATTTTCGTCCAAACAAATTGATTAATGAAGCAACACAATGTAGTGCGCACACTGCTAGATTTGAAAATAATGAAATAATATGAAAAAAAAAGTTAAAGATTTAGTGAGTCATCGGAAATTTAATGTTCCGCATGCAATACAAGGTCAGTCATGCATTACCGCATTCTCTTAATTGAAAGACTCTACTACATTCCACTTTATAATAAAATGTTTCATTGGAAGGCCCTTGAACTTTCTACAGATTTCTCGTTACCGCTAGATCAAACCTTTGGGAGGAATTCATCTACAAAATGCGCCACGCGACGCGGAGTTGGTCAATTTCGTTCGTGATGATAACAAGGCAACATCCCGCGACACTACCGAACGAACTGAGTGATCAATGATTCGTGATATTACAACTAGTAAGTGACCAGCACAGTGATACTAGCGTTAGGAGAATAAAGGAAGAATAAAGGGGCGAGTAGCTTGTACGAGCCGGACCGGAATTACAAGAAGTCATCTAAGTCATCAATACAGCGCTAATTAATGCGAATTAAGTAACAGTTAAAAATAAGTGTGTAAAATATTTGGGAGACATTAAGCGACTATAAAATTACGAACGGTACTACAATTTAACTCGTGTTCAGTAACTTTCTATGCTTTCTAAACTTAATTTATTTCCAGCGTTTTAATTTACTTCCAAAGCCACATCCCGTGGCTATTTATTTAGATATTAATTGATGTGTACAAATTTTATATACATTATTTAATATTCGAGTCCCTTCAAGAATGGTATTCAATGATAATGAAATCGATATGCATTTTTTTAAATCAATTCATTTTTTGTACTGGCAAGTATGTTGACATTCCGATCAGATTTTAGCCATTCATAAGCTGAGGAAATAATGACCATATCATCGAACTGGCTTAAATTATCACTACACAATGCATCGTTCACCAATTCCATCGTAAGATCATCCACACATAAAATTTTTGAATGTTCCAAATAGGAATCATCCGTATATTTCAAGGGGCTATGCTAACGACATCTGTTGTCTCTTCTCATGAAACAGTATTCATAGATTTAGCAGCTGGTAATGATACATCTATATTTTTAATGTGGAGTATATTAAGCAATATTCTTTTTAGTATGAATATAAATGATAGTTTTACGAATTAATCAACGTATAGACTAGAATATGCCTGAAAATCAATGCTTTCCATCTTTTAAACTCCTTTTGTATAAAAGTGATGTTGATTTTGTTAAGATTTTGCACAGAGTTACTTATAATTATTATCTACGATTAACTGATTTCTACTCTAAAAAAACAATAGTTACGTGATTTTTTTTTAAATTTGACGCTTCATTATATATTATTACCTGTCTCAATACAAAATAGTCTACTTACATAGAATATGTAGATTATTTTTACAGGTAAACAAAACGACGTCTGTTCTGCCCCAAATATGCGTCCAGGAATTTAGACTCGGGAGCAACCAAGTCTGGATCCTTATTGGCAGGGGACCTGATAGAACGCAGCTGCAGGCATCTTCAATCAATGTAAGGAACAAGGAGGAAAAATTGCTTTGGTACGTTGTATTTCCAAGCAGAATCGCGTTGCGAAATTCCCCAAAGCGCTTGTGTCACGTGTCGGACCAAACTCGGCGTGGAGACGGATCGCTTCTCATTTCTGTGAGCGACGCGCAAGCCTCGGGTGGATGGAGAACCGGGGACGTAATGTTGTGGAACAAATGTACACAACGTTAATATTATTTGATCAAAGCGCGTGCAGCACACTCACACGAGTGAATACATAAACATGCTGTATTATAACGTTAAAGGAATTTTTTGTACACTTAACAAGAATATATTATTTTTACCACTTATTGTTCTTAAATACCAACGTGTTTCGGGGCCAATGATCCCTTTATCAGGATACAAAGTAAAATTAAAAATTTAGAATCGATGTATAGACAATAACAAAATATAAATAAGTATATTATAGGGGATAAGTAAATATTTAAATACCTACTGACATGAAAACAAATACTTTAAAAGATATCTATTTGTAAGAGAGATTCAATTTACTATTAACATTTTTTTAAATGTCCAAAACTTTTTATTTATCCAACCGTAACCCTTTATAATTTATAGGTATGTAAGATTTATAAGCCCTTATTTATATCAAAATAATGATCCATTTCCAATAGACATTTAAAAGATTCGGAATAATTATTTTTCAACAAATAAATGGTGAAAACAATATAAAAATTATATAAATGACACCACAAAATCATTTTTCTAGTATTGAAGAAAATTTTTTTACACCTTTAACGCATTCTTTCTACCATATAATTTGTTCCAAACTTCTTCATCACTTAATTTGTATGGTGGATCTTTATTATTTATCATTTCTTGCTATTTTACTAACTTGACTTTTGACTAAACCTTTTACTTATAATTACACATAGCTTTTGAGAATTGGCTGTATCATATTATTGTAAATTCGCTACAAATCCTAAAACTACGTGTAATTATGCCGAGCTTTTAAGAATAGCCTATACAATGTTGTTGCAATACTACTACGTATTTTTTTTATGAATGAAGTAGGTTCACCAAACAGTTAATGGTGCTGAAATACTTAAATGACTCTTTAATTTGTCGGATCTCAATTTTTTTCAATACAGTGCCTGTAAAATTTTTGTGACGGCGAGGTTATTAACATTCAAATAAAAATATTTAATTATTACCAACAAAGAAAATAATTTTCCATAATTAATATAATTTCTGTGCTCGTATAATAATAAATGGGTAAATACTGCATTTAAAATGGCGTTAGTAATGTGGTAGTAAATATTTAAAATAGTAAAATACATATAAGTGATGTTGCTAAAATTAAGGGTAAAACTTTTAAGATACTTTAAACTAATATACAGGGTTATTTGGAAAACATTAATTAAAAATTTAAGACGACAATGAATAATCAGATATATCAGGTATAAACATGGTCCTATTCAAAATGGACCTGCTACAATCGTAGAAATAGAATGTCAAGATACGTGAGTGTGGAAGAGAATAATGTGGTAAGAAATGCTATTCTTAAGTTGTGTGCCAGGATAGATAGATAGATGCTTACCCCAGTAGAGAAATCTCAATAATAATAGAAGTCTGTTATTAAGATAAACCAATAATATTGATAAGTATAATTGATTCATATAAATTACTTTTTCGGTTGGATAAATTGGAAATTTTGAAAATAAGAAAAAAAGTGTTAACAGTAAATTGAATATTATAAATAACCATGTCATTTTTACAAATTGTTAATGTTAAAAAAAAATTAAGTATCTTAATTATTTTTTCATTTCCAATTATACAATTATGCTTTTTATTTTGTTATTATCTATTCATCGATTTTTTATTTTTTATGTTTTAATATATATTGTATACTGACGAAGGGACAATTGGCCCCGAAACATTTGATATTTTCAATAAATAAGTGGTGAAATCAAAGTATATTTTTATTAAATATATAAATAACTTACATAAGACTTAATTATGATTAAACTATCGTTTTAATTAGAGACTACAAAAAACGAATCTTTAAATTGATTATCTTTTTTGATTATCTAAAGTTAAAAGTGATAAAATTAACATTTTAGTTTATTTTTTAATTAATGTCGATAAAAAATAATAATTTGTATATTTGTTATTCCAAATATCATGAGAGTTAAGAGAAATGACGTTAGTGATCCAAAAATGACGTAAATTTGATATTTGTAGAGAAAATTTTATGAATTTAAAAATATAGATCAGTGTTAAATGTTATGGGGATTGTTATGAATTGAAACAATCTGAAGTTTCATGTTTAATCGAAATATTCTTAGAATAGAAAAGGACTGCTACAAAAATTGATTTGGTCGTTAATAACATTTTAACGTTTTTAGTAATTTGCTAAATTCTTAATGTTCTAAAAATTGGGCAAACATATATTCAAACATGTATTCAAATTTATATATTTTTCACAGCATATTAATATATTTCTCTTTTTAGTGTGAATCATATATATTTACCAGAGTTAAAATACCGTTGTCATAATTAATTATCACCATCAATTTAATCAATACACTTAATTCATATCGATATATTTCCTAAATTATACATTGTACGTGAATTATCTACATAACAATAGAAATAAAAGGTTCGAAAGATTTGAATCCCACTGTTGAATCACTCCTAATTCTCCAAACGAAAGCTAGAATGCTCGCGCTGCCAACGCGCAATTTAGCATCAGTTGTGAGTAAAGTGGCTACTGTGCAGCACAAGGTTTTCTGTGTTTGCACGTTCTGTAAAACTGAGTAGGCAACTGTAAGTACTGCAGCATGCCTTTCATCTATATTTTATACGTGCGACCCAGGATCAAGACTTGTGGTTGTGGAGGCAGATTTAAAGACCACTATATGTCGGTTATGGCATTCGAAATACGGAAGAAGATATACTATTTTGAAAGTGATAAAATTTATCATATTATTTACAGCATTACCTTTGTTTTTCTGTGATATCGAGCTCATCCAAATCATTAAAAAAAGTGTGTACCAACCTGCAACAAAGAAAAATTAAAGATTAGTACGGTAAATTTTATTAAGGGAAACATAAAATAAATCACATTTTTGATGGATTTGATGTAAACAGTGTACAAATTATTCATGAAGATAGAAGTATGTTTAATACTTCACATGTTGACGAGAGATTCTGATGATCTCGAAATTCGAGTAGTAAAATGGATGTATGGTATAAAGATTTCACGATCAACGAAAGAACATTAACATATTTCCAAATTTGCATCACTAATCCCTTTGCAATTGGTAGTATTTCCAATGAAATTTAACAAAAAACAATCGGACACACTGTAGTATTTCTCTTATCAAATACTACATATCTGGCAGTTAATAAATTAACTTTATCTATTTACAATTAACTAAGGGTACCAAATAGTCCCACAATAAAACAAATAGACCAACCAAGTTAAAATGTCTCCGGCAGCAGGGATAATTGAAGTATTGACCTGATTATTGCAGAACATTTAATTGTATTTCGGGCCTTATTTTAATTTCGAAACAGGTCCACGTTAAACCTTCGTTTATCAAACGAAAGTCCGGGGTCCTTCATTAAAAACCCGAGCCGACCCTGCAAAAAGGGATAAATGTTTGGTCCAAACACACTTCTCGGGTATTTTGCATAAAATTGTGAGGCTTTGGAGGGAAATCGGCGTCTGGACCCTACTAAACCTTCGGTTACACGGTGTACTACAAGACAATACATATTAACTTTTGGAAAAATATATATTTTAAATATTATCACGGGATCATGACTGATGCAAAATGGAAAAAAATGAAAACTGAAAACTATTTAAAAGTTTTACTTGTCGCACAAATCACTGGACACAAATTTTATTGGATCACTATTCTTTAATTCACACTGTCAAAAAAATCACGTTAATATCGAGAATATTCCGCTCGCAAGCAGGCACTTAGGTACCTACTTCTTCACTGACCAATTATAATTCGCCATTTCTCTGCCATTGTCACTCTGGCCACACTGAGCCGTCGCACGGTTTCGCTTTTTTGTGGTGGACTTCTATGTATTGGTTTTGTCGTGTTGGTTTGTTGAATGTTCGAGACTGTGCGACTAGTTTCTCCACATTTCCAGTAATGGGTCCGAACTGGTCGACTCGAGCAGAAGCAGCGCAAGACAGGGGATCATGGAAGCACTTTGTCGAGTCTTTGGGCCCCCGACCCTAATAGGACAAGGGGAAGAAGATGATGATGATGATGATGATGATGATAAATACAAGTTGTTAAATGTAAAATATGTAGATTGATAATGCCGTCATAAGGCGAAACGCGTCTCATAAAATTAAAATGTAGAACTAAAAAACAATTGTTTTTATTTCCATATGTGTGATTATGGAGTTCTACAAACTTACCTCTGAAATAATAAATTCGATAAAATAGGTTTACTTGTGATAGATATATTTTATTTCTTTCAATGGTTCTTTGTACCTTTAATAAATAAATAAGAGACAAAAGAGAATTTTCAATAAAGGGAGCTAATGAAATGCATCTACGAGCTACGAACGTCTTTATTCACTGAATCTGATTACTGCAGCCGAGCCGTTCCTAACACATTGCAGCGTCACAGCGGGTAATTATTAGCTAGTGCGGAGGACGTATTACTACCCTTTTATTAGTTTGTGGCGAGCGCTCGTTCCAGTTAATAGCGAATGTATATTAAAGGGTTTTATGTTTTTAAAGGCATTTTGAAGCCGATTGGCATTAAAAGATAAAAAAAAGTACCGGATAAATTCAATATCAAATGGCTGGTTCAAAACAGAAGTAATCCAAGTAGAATTTTTGGTAAAAGCTAAGTCACTTTTTGGACTCCTTGGGTGTGAATTAAGTTTGTACGAAAGTAATCCAAGTGCAATTCAGTACTTTTTCGAACAAACTCTTTTTTTTAACATTTCTGTTTTTTGTTAAAATTTTATTTTTTACTGCAAATGTGATCCAAGTTCATTAAATGCTATTTGGATCACTTCACCGTTCATTAAGCCTAAGTTATGTTTATATCTATCATTTATCAAACATATTTTAATACATATGTTAAACACAATTAAAATATTCACAAAAAATCGTTTTAATCATTTTTTTTTTAAATAGGGATGTGAACACGGAATACGTGTCACATCAATATTCTTACTATTTTCAAACTAAGCTAAACGCTTGTACTATGAAAATAGGACTAACTTGCTAGTCTGGAGTAAGGTTCGAACCCGCGACCTTTGGATCAAGAGGCCAGTGTCCTAACCACAGGACCAACAAGCTACAGCTACTCATTATCTCAACATTAACAATATGCTACTTAGATTACTTCTGTTTTGAACCAGCCAAACAGTTAAAGTTTAAACCATAGAGAAACTATTCTTCTTCTGCTTCTATGCCTTGTCGGATGTCGGGTCGGAACAAATTCTAAATCTGTCTCATTCTGGTCCACTTTCTGCTGTTTCTCGGCCAGGACATTTGCCTTCTACCAACTTTTCATCTTCTTTCTATCTTGAAGAAACTATTAATTAAGATAAATTATAAAAGTATCACAGAATCAAAGCTATTTGTATGGAAAACGTCTGTGGAAGTTATTACCATTACCGAGGACTTTCAATGGTGGGAGCACACAGAGAGTGTGGTTAAGACGGCTAACTCTATTTTGTATTTGGTGAGAAGATCATTCCATTATAAGACACTAGCTGTTCGTACCTGGCGTTGCACGAGTTAAGGGTTGAGTTGAAAATATTTTTTTGGGAGGAAACAAATGTTCCATTATTTTGCAAAGCCTCTAATTAAAACAATGTTTCCAATTAATCAAGGCTGGGATAGATAGGATATCTATGGAATAGTCTAGGGGAAAAACATGGTCTATTTTTTCCGTCGGGAATATGTATGCAAAATTTGGATCCAATTGGTGAAGCGGTGTAGATTTGTACAGAAAATATAATATATCTGGGGGAGGGGATGTGTTAGAGGGGGAAGGGTAAATTAAAATTATAAAAATAGGACTTTCTATTTTACACATTAATAATTTTCGTCTGAAATTTAATAATTTAGAATCATTAGAAATTACTAAAGCATGTAAAAGTAAGCAAAATGTTATTAATAATCAATTAAATTTAACTACTAGTCTACACTACTGGTTAATTTTAAAAAAATTCCAATAATTTTGTGCAATCAAGAACTTCAAGCAATAATATTTAAAAGTATTTTTTTAAATAATTTATAAAACCAAAAAATAAAATACATCATTCATTTTGACATTTATACAACACCCTGACCATGAAAAGGTTTTTCCGAAACATGTAGGTGTAATTAATGAATATAGTATATTAAAACAAATAATAAATTATTTTTTTTAATAAATTTTTTTTTCGTTGTACGACAAAACCATCAGGATTTAAACAAATTTCCTAAATATACTTCGACATTTTATTTTACTTCAGAAGCATAGATAGGGGCGGTTTAGGGAGGCTTTAATTCTGGAAATAAAACATTTATCATAAATTTAAACCACATCAAAAGGTCAGGGTGTATCATCAAGGGGTATCTGAAATCAGGCAAATTCCGAAAAACATTGCCCGAGTTTTACGAATGGGGCTAACATTTCCCCAAAAATGTCAACCGGATGAATTTTATAAGGGTATTTAAATAATTTAAAGCGAAAATTAATTCCGAATAAAAATATAATATTAATATTCAATTGTACATGAGAATTTTTAAAACAGATCCACATCAAAATGACGCGATATATTAATTTATTTGGACGTTAAACCTGTCAAAAAAAATATTAAAAAGGTTAATAATAATCGGCCTTTTACTGAAATAAGCAATGTTGGTATTTCTGTATCTTAACAGTTATTGTTTAACTTGTAATGTCACCAGTTTTAATGTTTTAAGTTTAATAAATATGAAATTAAAGAATTCGATCAATTAGAAAGCTCGATATTCATAATTGTAAATAACTTAAGGTTTGTTTACATTTTAGAGTTTTCTGATTGATTTCTGACTGATCAGGAAAGATTGGCCCTGAAATATTATGACTATTTAATTTAAAGATGTTTTAAAGAAAATGTTTTCTATTATTTTTTTTCATTGAGTCAGCAACATTATAGATTGACATTTAAAAAAAAATTGATTAAAAATGATCACGTCTTTGATAAAAATTTAGGACTTCCTATTTTATACATAAATAATTTTGGTCTGAAATTGAATAATTTAGAATCATTATAAATTAGTTAGACAAGTAAAAGTAGACAAAATATTATTAATAATCAATTAAATTTAACTACTAGCCCAATTATAAAAAAATTTCCAATAATTGCGAGTAATCAAGAACTTCATTAATAATATTTAAAAATAATTTAGGGAAACAAAAAACAAAAGGCATTTCATTCTGATATTTTAACAGTTATACAACACCCTGACGATGGAAAGGTATTTCCAAAACATGTTGGTGTAATTAATCAAATATTGTAAGTAGATAGATATATACAAATAATACAATCAATATATTTTTTTATGTTTACTATTTATTAACATTTATATTATTGACTAAGACGCTTGTGTGGAAAATCTTTGGTCGATAGAGTGAGGAATGAACAAATTAGAAGTGAATGCAATGCTGGCTGTAGTGTGGTAGATAGAATAAAGAAAGGAGTGCTGAGATGGTTTGGTCATGTGGAACGTATGAACGAGGAAAGGATGGTTAAGAAAATATATGAGGCGAATGTTGAAGGCAACAGGAATAGAGGGCGTCCGCGAAAGACCTGGCACGATCAGGTACTACAAGTATTTGAGGATGGCCCTGTTAAAAGCCGCAACAATCGTAGAACGTGTATGAGAAGATGTATGAATGTGGCCGAAGCAAAAGTGGTGTGCCAGGATAGAAGAGTGTGGCGTTCAATCCTCTCTGCCTACCCCTGCAGGGAAACGGCGTGATGGTTAGTTAGTTAGTTAGTTAGTTAGTTATATTATTGTATCGAGGCTACAAAGAAACACGCACTCATGTCAAGTGATAGTTGTTTGAAATGATAACAACACTATCGAAGATTCTAGAACGGCCTAGGGTAAACTCCGACTTTCGAGAAGCATCGAGAAACATCTTTAAAATCCTGGAAGCCGCGAGAAAGGTCTCGTAAACACTAGGAATGCCTATAAGGCTCGATATCGGCAGATATAAATAGGACCACGCGCGGGAGTAACTTTGGGTTATTGTCTTTGGACGCTTGACAGCGAAACCGAAGTGAAATCAGCAATTGTGAAGGCCAGGGTGGTGAAGCGAGCGGTAATTCGACAGCGAATAATCTGGAAAAATTCTTAGCGAAATAAACCGGAGCGAATAATACTTGCTAAAATTGGATGGAATGTTCAAGTGAATAGTGAATAAAGTGTTAAAGCGATTATAAACTGTCTATTTACGAGTGATAAATTACGTAATTGTTTAATACAAATAATAGCGTTAAGTTTGTACATTTGTTTAATTAAGTAATCAGTAATTGAGCCATTGCCTGGAATAACTTTGTATCCAACACAAATGTTAATTTTGAGTTGTTGATGCATTTATATTGGGTATGTTATTATGCATCGTTTAAGGTAGATAATATGATAAGAAAAAATATTTAGGCTTCTGGCTGCATTTTAACGTTATTGGTTTGTGGAAGAACTTTGTATATTGTTTCTCAAAATGGTGTCGCCGCGCATCAATATCGTGGAACGTGGTTTAATTCACAAATAAAGGGAAAATAAAGGGAGAAAACGAACATCTAATGTTTCAAACTGGAAAGATATCAAAGCCAATAAGTTGAAGGAAACAAGAAAGGTGTGTTTATCCAGAAAAAATATTATCAAACCTGCAATTGACCCGAACATGTTCGTGGAATAAGTTTGTAAACGATTTGGCAGTTCCGATTGATATTGTAATTTCACATGTGACAATATTATTTTGTCGAACGTTAACCGATTTTACTCAATTTATTTATCCATATTGATATTTAAAATGCTTTTTTTATAATAATGCTGGCATTATAGTGCTCTTTATATCGTAGCTTAATGTAATACCGATACAAAAAATTATTTAATTCCTCGTTCTTTTTCGTAGCGTCGAGTTTGAGCCAAAAATGTTTAAATCCGGGATTTTTTCTCCATTTTAATTTCAATATAAATATTCAATCAGCATTCAGGTTACTGAATTACAATAAAAAAAGTAATCATCTCGTCTTGTGTATTGAGAAATTGAATGTCCGACGCCATATTCAGCAAACAGACGGAGATAGGTAATAGTATGTACGAGAGACTTATCGTTCCGTAAAAGCTCTTTACGTAATGATGAACCCATCACAATCAGAGCTCGAACCTTCCATAAAGAATTAGAATCATGGACCTCCTATAGCCTTCCACCAACTTTGGAAGAAGGGAAAATTAGCTATCGTTTGGAAAAAAATCATGCAGTTAGGGAGCCTGGAGCAAACTTCAATGTATTCCAATCCACTGCCAATAAGGCTGCTAAGCTCAAGAACCTCGATGACATTTGTGAATTCATGTTAGATGAGCATGCTGCTTTTAAAAGGCATTATTAAGTAAAGCAGAATAAATAAAAAACATTTTGCGGAATATTGTTGTTTGTGAAAATTTCGTATGCAACGTTTTTCCACTGATTCAGCATGTTTTTTTACAATAGATTCAAATATAGTTGCCTTTTTCCCCTATTTTATATTGAGATTAGTTAAGAATTATATGTTTGTTATATTTAAAATATAAAATGTAATAAATTGTAACTGGTCTCATTTTTTCAATTCTTCTCGGAATGAGAGTTTTGTTGGATACAACGTTATTCCGGGCAAGGGCTCAATTAATAAATCCGTTATTAAACTCCAGCGTTTTCATTAATTCCTCTCGCAGCCACGACACGTGACAATATATCAATCGTTTGGTCAAATTGCTGCGTCAAAAATTACATTTCATTATTGATAAATTTTCGTTTTTATTATCAATACAAGAAAAATGAGTTATTAAAATATTATCTAATTCAGTGGTTCTTAAGAAAAAATTGCGAAGCACCAAAATGAAAGCGACAGAAAACAAACAAAAACATAATATTAGATGACCAATGATGACTTGTATATAATATAAACCGTTATATTATACACAATTCATTATTAGCCACATGAGCTTAAGTACTCCCTAATGGTAGAGAAAGTACAAAAACGGTTTCTAAGATATCTCAACAAGAGAGAGTACGGGCATTATCCTTGGCTTAACCCAACCGAATTTATCCAGGGTATGCTTGTCTACAATAGCTTAGAGACTAGAAGTAATGTATATTTCTTCTTTTGTTTTACAAACAACAAAGTTGTTTTTATTTAATTCAATTAATGTATATTTGATTACGCATTTTTATCGAAGGTTGCTCGGTATGATCAATAATCCTGAAGTTATGCGGAGCATTTTGGTTTGTATGTACCAGATTATTATTTAAAACAGCGTCAGCATAGATCGTTTCACATTCCGATATACAAGATCAACCTGCCAATAGTGATGCGTGTTGGAAGAGCTACTGCTATGCTGAACGATATCACTCTGGACATTGATCTGTTTTTTTCGTTTTTTAGGCTTATTAAGATAGTTCTCAGCTCTTCTTTGAATGTTGTTATCGTTGATAAGTGAGTTCTGTAAATGGCTACGATGTTAAATAAATTATTTTTATATTTGATTTTTAATTTTAGGATATTTTATATTTATTTCTTCAGAATCCAATACAGTATGTGTATTTGAAATGAAAATTGCCATGCCGCTATTTTTGTTAATAATATTCTCCGTTGCATAGAACTCGAAGTTAGGTATGGAGTAGTTGACGAAGTTTGAGGAGTGTATTTATGTTGAAACTATGATATCTATTCTGTTTAGATTGGTTGCAACTATTAGGAATTCATCAAAGTTTTTTTGTATACTCCTGATGTTCATGTGGATAATTGCCAGACTATTATCAGTATTTCTTTCCATGCCTTTAAGAAGGTTTTCCGAAGCGGGATTCTCGTATACCTTTGATATGAATGACTTTATATATTTATGTTTAATAGTTATGTATATAAATGTTGTATAAAAAATAAATAAACTTAATCACTCTAATATTGCTAAATAGGATATCGCCAATCAGTTGATTGTGGTGTCTAGGTTTAGCTATTGAAATGCCAGCGGACAAAGTACATTTGAGACAATGTGCTAAGTATGAATTCCAACGAAGGAGCAATGCATTGGCTGTATGCGGAAGCTTGAGCACAGTGTTTGGAAGGGATGCTGATATGAAGTGTTCGTAAATTCCAAAGATGGTTTACCAAATTCCTCTCCGGAGATATTGAATAGCCGAAGAATATCGAACCAGATGACCGTCTAAGATGACGTTTTGCGATTTAAAGAATAGTCCACCAAAACCAGGGAAATAGAAGATGTGTTCGTCATGCATAATTCGACTCTGGCGGAATGCAAGTATCTTTTAAAACATTTTAAATATGAAAGAACTATCTCAAAAACGTTAACAATATGTACCATGTTCATTGTACATCTAAGATAATGAATAAATTTACGAAAAAAAAAAATAAGAAAGACAAATTAATTGATAAGTACTATTGTGTATTCGCATGGCTTATAATTTACCACTTTAATATTATCATGGGACGTAGCTGTGGGAGGCAAATGAAATACAAAAAAAGTCACTGGACACGAATTAAGTCGAAGCACTGTTCTTGAATTTACGGTCACCAAATGTTTCTAGAATATTCTGCACACTTATTATTCAATTTCTTGATAGGCACTGATTACGCTATTTCTAACGCTTCGATCACTATCTAGAATATTATTTTTAATTTCGCACGTAGGTATTTCGCCAGAATACTTGTTTCAGTCGATTTCATATTGTTTCAAAGCATTATGGAGTGTTCCAGAAATTTCTAGAGACTTTGATAGTGCGTAATTCTTAATTTTTAAAAGCTAGTTATCTATAAAATTAAATATTGAATGTATATGTATCTATACGTATCTTTTTTTTAAAACAACTCCACGGTAAAGGTCAATTTTTTGGTGATGGCTCTTTAAGAATCTGTTGTGTACAAACAGTTAATAATACCTGTGCGAGAAAGAGACCAGAAGTTAAATGACCGCTACACACTAGACAGTAATACAACAATGCTCACGATGCACGCTACCAATTATGTACATGAAGTTATTTTGATTTAAATTCAATACAAATTTAACACATTTATAATTATATTTATTATTACAATATTGTATAAACCTTTTTTATAAACCATTGTAAAAATGAAGGGCATCGATACACTCATTATTATGTTTTATGAATGAATTATACATATCTAATGTGGTTATATATTATTAATTAAATCACTTTCTATTGACAACTTGGAGTAACTTTACATCTTATCAGATTCGATACCACCATTGCCAAGTAACATTAAAGCCGCGTTTTATATTGACAATAGCTTATGCAAACTTTTAATAAATTCCAAAGACGAGTCGACCAGCTAAATCATTCCGGTATTTATAAACTAAATTGTAATGACTGTTCGGTATTTTATATAGGTATAACGGCACGTAACTTCAATGTTTGAGTAAAGGAACACTTGAGATGTGTCAATAACAATAAGTTTTCTGAATTCGCGAACCATCTTTTAGAAACAGGCCACACGTTTAGAAAAGAAAACGGTATCGAGATTCTACATGTAAATAATATAAGCCTTAGATTAGATAACTTAGAAATACTAGAAATCAAAAAATGCCTTAACACTAAACCCAATATAATTAATAACCAGATAAATTTTATGAATAGCCCGTTACTTGATGTAGCGTCCACTTGTCAATTACCCTCACCGTAATTGTAGCCATGCCCCCGTTCAAAAATTGAATTGTTTTCTAGAATAAGTAATGGATAGTTTGTATGCGTCCGTCCTGACGAAGATACAGTGGTAACGAAACCGGTAGACGTAGAGTTACTCCAAGTGGTCAATATAAAGTTATTTTATTAATTAATAACTGTCCAACCACAAAGTCAACGCTATAAACATCAAAAATATGATTTATATTATTTCATTTCCTACCCATCAAATGACTAAACATTAAATAATATTATGTGCTGTCAGATGTATAAATGTACTTATTGTAAAAAATATAAACAGGGTTATTTGGAAAACATTAATAACCTCGCAGGACTGTACTCTTGCCTTGATTATGAGTCGAAAATGTTCAAGCTATTATGACCTAATATTATCAATAGTTAAAGAGGTATGCGACATCAAAGTTTGCATTTTTTTCTCAATATTTCTGACTTACTTTTTTAAAACGTTGGAATATCATTACAGGTACTCAAATCGATTACGAAAAATTCATTCGTTTCAATACAAGTTAAATAAAATGAAAAAAACCTTTAAAAATTCCAAATAGAATGTTTTACAATTGGAATTGGAAGGTTTTTATTTTTTTATTTGACTTGAATTAAAGGTAATGAATTTTTCATATTCTATATAAGTTATTGTAATGATAGTCGAACGTTTTACAAAAAATAGGTCAGAAATATTTTTTTAAAAATGCAAACTTTGATGACCCATATCTCCTTAACTATTGATATTAAGTCACAATAGCTTAAACATTTTAGACTCATAATCAACCCAGGAATATAGTCCTGCGAGGTTATTAACGTTTTCCAAATAACCCTGTATATTCTTGTAACAGATTCATAAGTGACCGACCGTGCGATCGGTAAAAAATAGTCCTGCACCTGAGCCCAATGCGTCATCGGCCGGTGCAATAGACATTCCGGGCTAGAATGACAGACAGACGTCGGATTCCTCCCCCGAGAGGATATTACAGCTTCCCTCAACGAAACTTCCCCGAACCACATCAATCACCCCGATTGGCAAACCGTGTTATTGACAAAGGCTGCCGGAGTTATCGAAAGTTCGATAACCAGCAGAAAATTGTTAATCAGCTCGCTGGGGGTGGAGGAGCTCTCGAGCCGGGATGCTGTAATTCTGGAGTAAGCTCTTCGTCTCGGTGGAAAGTTAAAGGCGCCCCAAACAAGTCGAGAGTTGAAAAAGCCGCAAAGTGGCTGCTGGGGAAATCGAGAATCGATGGTTAAAGTAAACACGCGAATGAAAAGTACATTTCTGTCCTCTTCGCAACATAAACAGCGATAATGATCATCAACATTAAGTTGGCTATTTTCTCTATAAACCCTAGTCGACCTTAACCTTCAGAATACTTATATCTGGCAAAAAAACTAGCCTTGTGGAGTAAATTACTATTGTAATTTTTATATACTCGTTTATGCGAAACTATCATTTTTGGAAATTTATTTATTTATTTATAATGTGATGTAACCATTCGTGGTAATCCCCAATAGAAAGAGTGCCGCAATATGGGTACTTAGATGGATGGGTTAACGATAAATGGGATTCAATTCAAAAAGTAAAAGTTTGAATAGAGATTTACGCGAAATGTAAAGCTGATCTTAGCATAATAAATAGAATTAAAAAAGGGTCGCTCAGACGGTTTGGGCGTATTGAGCGAATAAATGAGGAAAGAATGGTAAGAAAGATATATAATGCAAGTGTTGATGGCGCCCTAAAGAGATGGCGACCGCGGAAGACGTGGCATGACCAGATTAACCAGATACTGGAAGATGGTCCCGTTAGAAGCCTCAACAACCGTCGAGCTTGCATGCGAAGATGTAAGAACGTGGATGAGGCGATAGTTGTATGTCAGTACAGAAGAGCGTGGCGCTCTATCCTCTCTACCTACCCCCACAGAAAAACGTCGTGATGGTAAGTAAGTACGTAAGTAAAAGATTTACTTTTATTATTATTAAATTACTATTTTCAGAATGAGACCTGTATTCTCTAACCGTGACCTAATTAAGTCTGCAACTAACGATGCGTATGGTTAGGTGTTATATTTTTGCCATGCTCTTGCGAAGGCGTGGACATCAAAACCAAGAAATTGTCCGTAAAATCTAGGCCTTTGAGATGAAGCTCTATAGATGCATACTGAAGGTTTTTTGGGTAGACAGAGTAACGAATGTTGAAGTCCTCCGACTTACGCCTGCCGCACACTGGATGCGTTTTCGTACGAAATTGAGTAGTACGTATACGTACGAATACGCAAGTACATTCCTGATCTTCGAAGTAGTATTGAACATCGCACACTGTACACGATTTAGTAGTGCGTGTACGTACGTACACATACGACGTCCGACACGATCCGAATTTGTTCTGAAAATTTTTCGATTTCGTACGATGGATATCTAAAAATTCGTCAATTTGATACGTGGCCACAAATGTTTGTGGGACCAAAGTGACTCAACCTATCACCTGCGTGACCATCAGCGCAAATCATGGCGGAAAATCTCTGAAAAAATGAGTATACCAGGTAAGTTAAATAATTTGGATGAGGTATAATTATGTACTTAGAACAAATTACTGAATTTGGTCAGATCAGTCCACACAACATTTAAAATATATTAAAATGTTTCTTTGTTCATACGTAGATAATCATAACATAATTTGTCATTATTTTAGTCTGCCATAATATGATGGAATTAATCCCTTCTAGTATATATATATATATTTCTTTCACCCATTCGGTTCTACGATGACGACGATGCCGTAGCAGCCTACGAGTCAGAAGAGAGTTTTCCAGAAGAAATGTGAAAAGTAACTGATCGTGACCAACGCAAGACGCAATCAATGTGCCCGCTCATTACGTACGAAAATAATCGTGCGTATACGTGCGATAATAATTCGTATCCAAAGTGCGACCGACCTTATGTAAAAAAGCCTAGCAGTGCTGCGGACCATCAAGATAAGAAAGCTTGAGAATCTCGGGCATATAATGAGTGGACTAAAGTATACCCTCGAGAAATAGCGTTACTTGGGGGACTGGTATCAACGTAACTCGAATAGTGTAATGATTGCCACTGCGATCGTCGATAAAAGATGGCACTACAAGAAGAAGAATCACTCGATTTTTTGTACTTGTCTCACAAAGAAATATTAAAAAGATTAGTGAACACCCTGTGAACCTCGAATCATCCAAAATAAATTTGCGAATATAACAACCGTGAGTATCTATTTTTAATTCAATTCAATTCAATTTATTTCACGATAATATGTATATGACAAACAAAATGTTTAAGGCATACATATTAGGAAGTATATATCAAAAATGAAAATATTTAATAAATTAAAAATAACATAAAATCTGGTCAAAGGTGTAGGAGAATCCCGCTTCGGAAAACCCCCTCAGACACATGGAATATATCAATACCCAAAGCAATTTTGTTCAGCATAGCTGTGGCTCTTCCAACAGGCATAACCATCGGCAGGTTTGTCCTGTATATTGGAATGTGAAACAATCTATGCTGACGATGTCTAGTGTAATTATCAGGAACATACAAACCAATGCTCTGCATAATTTCAGGATTATCGATCATCCCGCGCAACAATCGATAAAAATGTGTAATCAAATACACATTCCTTCTAGTCTCTAAACTATTGTAGCCAAGCATACCCTGGAGAAACTCGGTTGGGTAAAGCCAAGGATAATGCACGTACTCTCTCATGTAGAGATATCTCAGAAACTTCTTTTGGACTTTCTCCACCATAAGAGAGTACTTGCCCTCATGTGGCCCCCAGATCATCGAGCCACTCTCGAGTCTACTCCGCACCAAGGAGTTGTAAAGAGTTCTGAGTACGCGGGTATTCTCGAAAACCCTGGCAGTACGCAGAACAAATCCTAACATTCTCAAAGCATTACCACTGATCGTCTCTATGTGATCGTGAAATGTTAGGTTGCTTACAAATCTAACACCTAGATCTTTAACATTTGATGTTCTTGTCAGATTTTGATCGTTCATTTTGTAGCGAAAAAATAGAGTTTTTTGGGCCCTAGTGAAGGATGTAACCGAACACTTGGAAACATTAAACAAAAGTTTATTACCTGTTGCCATTTTTACAAGCTTTCCACACGATACTGCATACCCCTAAGCGCATACATCGTGATCCATGCAACAACATATACGAGAATACAAGTATCCGTGGAAGAAGAGCTGGACTTATTTTTTATCGCACTCCACATTGGTGGTTCCACTCCATTACATCAGTCTACATCACCATCCATACCAATTCTACCAAGGTACATTCGAGGAATGAAGATATTATTATTACCAATGTTTAATTTCCGGGCAAAATAATTCGTACGCGAAATTCGCGCGATTTATCTATATTTCGTTGTCGAGTTTGCCAGCGGAGCCAATTTGCCCTTTGTTGTTTTTCGCAGCGTGATCAAAAGCGCGAGATAACGTGGATTCTGCGTACTCAAACAGTATTATAAAGCCAAACAGTTTTGAGTTATTGCTTTTGCTTGCAGAGATATTATCGGGAGCCGCCGGTTTAGGGGAACCGCGCCGATCCCCTCATTATGCCGAAATTCTGTTTTATTAATCCGCTTAAAGAATTGATCGTGACGTAATCATAATAATTAGTCCCAAAACACAACCCCACGGTGAATATTTGTCCTATGGGGACACACTACCTTGATATTTTCAAAATTTACTTTATCTTACACAGTAGAGACTCAATTAACCGTTGTCGTATTGCATTCGGAAAATCGAAAATCCGGATAACTGAATGTATGAAGAAAAGCAATTTTTGTACATATGTATCTACATATATGTATTATCAATTCTAGAAAGATAACTTACCTCACCCGCGTTCACATAATTCTAGGTGTTTATTAAAAACATTTTCTTAATATCACCTACTAGCTATGCCCGCGCGGCTTCGCACGCGTAGATTTTTAGTTCACTGTTTGGATCGTCATGGAACTTTCGCGAACCTTCTAGAACATTCTCCTTCCAGAACTTTCAAGATATTTATCGAATGTACAGGAACCTTCTAGAAACATTCCGCCACTCAGTTTTGAACCTTATAGAACTTTCGTAAATTTACTAGAACCTTCTCCTTCCAGAACTTTCTAGAACAGGTTTTTCCGGAACCTTCTCTAGGCTCACCGACACAGTCGGCGCGCCTATTTTGAAACAATCTAAAGCATTTTCGGCCTTCCCATAACAAAAAAATGTGCTAGAAACCACATTTTCGTCACCCACTCCCACCCACGAAGAGCCACCCCCACCAAACGCGCATATTTTCGATGTGAAACCAAGGGCTATCCACCACCATAACCACCGGTGGGTGGTTGTGGCTGGTTGTGGAAGAAACTTGGCGGGTAGGGAAACAGGGGTTTCTTTTTATACATGTATAATATATAATATATTGATTTACACCATACTTATCAGTTAACTTACGACCGGTTTCACCTTTTTTTAATGAAACAATAATGTTTATTTTATCCTTAAACGATACCACTCTCTTACGCTTTGGTATTTTTAAGCACAGACGTGACACGATGCAACGTAGCAGAATGATGATTGTACCTATCTGTCAAAAACAATAATGAAATGCGTGGACAGTGATCGGGCGGGGCGTAAACACGGTTGCGACATGTCGATGCACGCACGGATTTTAAACTACCCACAAAGTTATTTGATCGCGGTTGACAATCCGGATAATCGCGAATCCGTATAACTGAGGCCCGGATAATCGAGTCTCTACTTTATTTTGAAATTTTAAAAATAAGTTGAGTTATTTCATTGAAAAATAAAGTACTTTGAAGTTAGTGTGGTAGGTGAATACTTAAACGAATTTCATTATTATTTTACGTTTTAGACTGGTGGAGAAAATATCTCAAAAACTATTCAGCCGATTTTCTTTTAATGTTTAACACATATCACACATTTACTTATTTACCATCGAGTCGTTTTCCCATGGGGGTAGGCAGAGAGGATAGAGCGTCACACTCTTCTATCCTGCATACAATTCTCGCCTTATCCACATTCATACATCTTCGCATGCAAGCTCGACGGTTGTTGAGGTTTCTAACGGGACCATCTTCGCGTATCTGGTTAATCCGGTCATGCCACGTCTTCCACGGTCGCTCTCTTTTTCTGGCGCCGTAAACACTTGCGTTATATATTTTTCTTACCATTGTTTTCTCTTTTGCTCAACATGCACAAACCGAATGCATGTTGAAGTCCGAGTGACCGTTTTTTGATTCTATTAATTACGCTAAGATCAGCTTTATAGTCATTCCTAATATCTTCATCCACACTATATGATAAATTTATTTACCACACATACGTCTAAGGGATCTCATCTCCACTGCATTCAGTCTACTTTCGTTCCTCTTCTGCCAGCTCCAGGCTTCACTTCCATACATCAGTGTTGGTACCAGAATTCCATTATCTATCCCAAATTTTGCTATTATTTAAACATCTAAAGCTACTGATACACATGCTTATTAGTGGCACCTGAGCATGCGCAGTAACGACCTTCTTTAAGCCTTGCTTATTAGTGGCATTTGTGTACGCACATTGCTAGTAAGAGCATGCCACTTAGTGGCATGCTCCAATATCAACCACCGGTTGATTTATGAGCATGCCACTAATAAGCATGTGTATCTGTACTTATCGATATTTACGCGATATCAGTGTGGTTAGTAAAAAGTTAGTTAGTTTTCTCAAAATAATAATTACGTATTACCACAAAATTAAAGCTGTAAACATCAAAAACACATTAAAATTTTGAGAATAACAATATATTTTATGAGCTCACAGTATAATGCTTTATACCTTTAAAATGCCATTTAATTTTAATGGGGTATTATCTTACCCCACCCACAAAAACTACCTACATATAATTAATGAGCTCTCGTCGCGTTCTCCTGTTTCATTTTATTCTTCGACAGTAAATCAATCAAGCAAGACAGATTGTCCCGACCGATTGACATTGAAGCGGACACTATTTAAGTTTTTCTACTGAGCTCACAAAATAAAACGAACATTGTTTAAATTGTTTTAATTTATTAAATAAATTAATGATCTATTCTAATTATTACGAAACAAATATTGTGTATACTTTTTATACCTCGGGGTATAAAATTGTGCACAGATGTACTAAATCCCTCCTTTAGGCGAGGGGATCGGAACACAGTCGAAGAATATTTCCCCTCGCACATATTTATGACACATTAATAATGCAGTTAAAATATTTATTCTTTCATGATTAATCTCTTAGTAAACAAAACATACCTTTTACAGTAGATGTTAAAATTATATTTTTTATAATTTCCGTTCCAAACGAGTCCAATGTATTTTTCCAAATGTATTTTTATTTGAAGAGACTTTTAAAATGTAATAAAGTACGATTATTAATTAAGACATTTTACTTTTTAAAAGTATTTAGATTGACCTTTTTATAATTTTTTCAAAATAAACGAGTACCTAGTATTTTTTGAAACAGGTCAAACGTGTTGGAAACAGCCCCGCACTCGGTTCTGTACCAATAAGTTTCTGTAATTTCATGTCTATATATTTAAATGGTCTGTCACTTACACTTACAATGTAATTTTTATATAAATCAAAATACTGATTTTCATTTGTAAAAATTCGCAGAGTAATTTATGTCACAGAACATGACAAATTAAAATAATGTCAAAAATGACGTACTTTTACATGTTAATATTTCAGCTTTACAAAACACATAATTCTCTCATACAAAGTTTTGTCATATCATTTTTTTTTTTGTTATGAAATAAATTATAAATTTTTATTTTCGCCCGATTGCATGCCGTTCACTTTTCTGCCGACAGCCGTAGCCGACACACGTTCATTGTATTATACTCCGCGACAAGCCTCGTGCAACATTGTACCAATAAAGCACCGTTTGTAATAGTCAAAACTTAGTGATTTACACGCCTGATAAGCCTTAAGAGCGTAATTTTCAGTACAAAATAACACTTTTAAAGCGACTCTGAATTCGGGCCTAAGTCAATTATGAGTCTTAGGATATAAAGTTTAAATTAAAATTATTAACAGGTTGGGAATTAATTAAATACTAACTGTAACCCGTCAAAAATAACGGCACGCTTTATGTCGATTCCTTAGGAATTAGTATTTTTTTAATTTATAAAAAAAATCTTAAAAAAGAAATTTTAAAAAAAGAAAAATTATCGAAATTTTTTTTGGATTAAACGAAATTATTTCCAATATCATCATGTGAACGTCGTTTCCTGGTTGGATTATCCCTAGACTAGATTGGCGTTGAAAAGTTTTGCGCTATAAAATGTAGTATGATGCTTTTCCCGGGGCTTGTTCAAGATGACGTTATATTAGTATCTTTAAAGTACCTAACTTTGGGCACCAAATTAATGATTGATGAAAACAGTAAACAACTCAGTTTTTAGTTTGAAAATCATGGCCGAAAGTTTTTTAAAATATATTCATCTTAACTCACGGGAAATTTCATTCTAGAAAAAAAATATGTTACGTAAAAATAACTTAATAATGGTAATTACACAATTGATATACATAGTACCCGTTAACGCCAATCTTATTTCACGACTTTTTATAATAATTATAATAATAAATTTCAATAATAATTATAATTATGTGTTGATAGAATTCGCAGAAATTTACGCACGATTGGATTCGTCACTATGGAAATTAAACTATCAAAATCTCTAGTATATTCCGTAACATTCTGAAACACACTACCACACTCTGGAATTAACATTTGTAGAATGTCTAGAACTGTCAAGAAGCAACGGAAACAAACTACAAACGTCTGTAATGATCTGAAAGCCAACATGTTTCCTATAAAAGCGAAACCGTGTTGCGGCCATAGCATGAGTTTTATTTTAACATTTCTACCGTTGCGAGATTGCGCGTGTGGCACCAATGACGTGCAGATAAATTGATCGAAATACTTAAGTGCGATATTTGAACAGAAATTTCTCGAAAGAGTTACCCAGTGACAAAAATAGTTTATAGACGAATGATAAATTTCCAAATAGTGTAATTTAAAGAATAGTATATTAATTAAATTCTTGTTAAGGGACTTTGTCAATCAATTTATCATTAACTAATAAATCAATACTTAGATTCCAGTGTTTTCATTTGTCTCCCACGACTCGTGACAATAACCTTCAAAATCTTACGATGTCCACAAAATCACTTATGTGCCTTGTAATTAATTGTTTTAGAAATTTTTACACCTAAATTAGCTACAAATCTTGTATTCTTTCCATGTGAAACTACTCTTTGTAAAGCTTCGTTGGTTAACCATAGAACGTAAACAGCAGAGAAAGACAATTTAAAATAATGGCTGCTTAAATTATACGATCGTATAATTAGTATACGAAAATCACAGATTACGAATGTATCATTATAAGTCGTGATGTCCACCTACCCTGCTCTCGTAACCGCCCTAAAATAGGACCTACAAGTTTCGTGAGGGATGACTTACGCCAACACAGCGACACAACTCATAAATCCACCCCGTACTGATTTCGTTTGTCTTGAGACGGGAAAATGTCGAAGTAGTTTTGAAACAATTTTCAGGGGGACGAGGCGTCTTGCTTTATATCCGACTGTAGCCGAAAGGTCTTGACCTCAGAACTGTTACGGACTAAACTGTACCACAACCGGAATCCCTAGATATTTAAGTAGTTTGCTAGCGAATGACTTAGGCTGACCTTTCTATTTTCGTGTTGTCTTGTCACCTTGTGCAGACTTTTCTATTTTCGTAGTTAAAATATTAATTTAAAAAACGCAAGAGAAGATGTGAGAAAAAATTGTGAAATTTGCTCTCTCTGCTGGACGATCGCCTTAAGTGCCTCCAAGGCGATCGCCCAGCAGAGTGAGCAAATTTCACAATTTTTTCTCAAATCTTCTCTTGCGTTTTTTAGCACATTTTTGTACGGAAATATCTCATTTTAAAATTTATACATCAGGTTACGTATATTTTGAATATGGATATCTTATTAAAATAACACAAACTAAATTATATAATTGATTAATAAATTACCAAACCTTCGATGTTTTAAAAATGAAAATTGCCCCACTTTCTGGGCCTTTAATGACTGAATGGCCTTGTGAGATGTATTTTTTATTCAATAATATTACAAAGTAAACGATTATCTTAAATTAAATACAATTACTAAAAAATCTGTTAGTTGGTTTACTTGCAATTAATGTTTTAAAAAATATTTTATTTTTGTGTGTTTTTTTCAATCATTTTTAGATAGTTGATAATTTTTTTCTTTAATAAATAAAAGGAATAGACATTATTATTATAAAATTAATACAAAAAATCAAAAACTTTTTCTCGATTTCAGATTTTAGCTATTTAATCAAGATGCTACGTATTTATGACACAATACGCAGTGCCGCGTAAGGGAATCTAGTTTCAGATTCCGGCCTAGTTTACAGCATTCGAGGGGATTAGAAGCAAAAGTACCTCTATTCGTTTATTAATTTGTTTATTTATTTTAAACAAGGTATATTGAGAGTTTAAACACTATTGACAAAAGATACACAAACAAGCAATCAAAATAACAATCACAAATTAAAATAATCACATTAAAAATAAAAAAAATAAAAAAATTGTGTAAATAAAAAATATACACATTAAATCGATTTACACACTATGTGATGTGAAAAATTAAAGAGTCAACAAACTATGTATATATGTAATATGTAAAATTTAGCTCCAAACATTCAATTGTACATACTTAGATAAAAACATAATTACGTCAACAATTACTATATTGCATGTCTAAATTTAAAACCACAAACAACCGCATTGTATTAATTACCTCGCCCACTTTAAATATCCTCAAAACGCTACCAAAATCAAAAGCTTCAACATACTCGTGGGTACTTCAAAAATAAATATTTTTTCCGGCCGGATATTAAAGCGTCCGGCCCCATCGGCCGGCCGGATATCCACCATCCGGCATTTAGCGCAAAGGGCTTACGTCACAAGGCCCAATTAATACATGTGTCAAAATCGGCGCTTTACCCAAACCAGCGGCCGGGCCTCGACTGCCCGCCCCCACCGAGAACCCTAAACTTTCCAGTGTTCTGTAAAACACTTTGTGAAAGCCTCGCCAACTTTCTTCCCCCGCGCCGAGCAGCCTCCACCCCTTCCAGCTTTTTACACGTGTCGTGCGGATGGGAATGATCGGGTGTGTGATGGGAAAAACTTATCCGCCCCGACCTCTGCACGATTCGTCTATAATTTATTTAAAACGAACTGGGGTCACGCCATTTTGGATAGCACAAAATATCTTCGAAGTCCATATATATCCCGGACACATGAATTGTAACTCCTTCAATAATAGCAAAAAAAAAGGTCACATTATTTATATTTAAAAAAGAAATTATCTCTTAAAAACCACAATTTATTGAATAATCAACATATTTCGGGGCCAATGGTTCCTTCATCAGGATATAAGTATTGGAAGTATAGACATTAAAAAAATCAAATATAAATATACGTGAGTTGAATAAATTATTTAAAAACAAACCATTATTTTGATATTTCTTAACAAAGGTTAAGAAATTTAAGAAATTATTAGAAGTGTGAATGGCGAAATTAAATAATTTTGATATAATAAATATAATAAACTGAGTTTTCACCACTTTGTTATATTAAAAATATCAACATGTTTCAAGGCCCCTTTGTCAGGATACACTTGAATACTGAATTATATACTGAACAAAACAATTGTATACTGAACAAAAAATTAAATTCAAAAATCGAAGTATAGACAAAGTTTTTAAAAATTAATTTTTTATTTATTTTTTTCAAAAATTGTATGTTTATTTTATTAATTATATTAGGTCCTTACACATGAAATTGACGTTTAGTATGGGAGGAACATAAAGCCGATTTTTTTTATTATAATATATTTATTTAATCAAAGTATGTACCATTGCTATCTATGCACTTTTGCCATCTCATAGGTAGTTCATCGATCCCTTTACTAAAAAAACCATTCGGACGGAAATCAATAAAATCTTTGAAGGCGGTTTGGACTGCCCCATCGGAGTTGAATTTTTTTCTTTGCAAGAAGTTATCCAAATTTCGAAAAAAATGGTAATCTGTTGGGGCAAGGTCCGGAGAGTACGGTGGATGTCTTAGACATTCCAATTGAAGCTCCTCTAATTTGGTAGCCGTCTGTTGTGCAGTGTGTGGTCTAGCGTTATCATGAAGCAGCAGTGGTCTAGAGCGATTAACCAGCCTCGGTTGTTTAGCAGCTAGCTTTTCCATCATGGTTTGCAGTTGCTGACAATAGACATCTGCCGTAATCGTCTGGCCAGATTTAAGAAAGCAGTAGTGAACGACACCAACACTAGTCCACCAAACGCTCACAAGTAACTTTTTTGGAGTCAATTTTCGCTTGGGGCATGGTTTGGCTGGTTCGGCAGAGTTCAGCCATTGCGATGAGCGCTTCCGATTATCGTACAGGATCCACTTTTCATCACAGGTAATGATTCGATTTAAAATCCCTTCATTATTGTGCCGGTTGAGTAATGCAACGCAGCAGTCAACGCGCGTTTGTTGATTTGCTTCACTCAATTCGTGAGGTACCCACCTTTCAAGCTTTTTCACCTTACCAATTTGCTTCAAGTGGATTAAAACAGTTTTATCACTAACACCGCACCCTGCAGCTAACTCGGATGTGGTTTGCGATGGATCCGCTTCCACAATAGCCTTCAATTCTTCATTATCAACTTTGGTCTCCGGCCGTCCACGGGGCTTGTTCTGCAGGTCGAAATTTCCAGAACGAAAACGTTGGAACCAAAAACGTACTGTGTTTTCTTTTGCGGCACCGTCGCCATACACATCATTAATCCTTCGAACTGTTTCTGCAGCACTGGTGCCACGGTGGACCACGTACTCGTAAATAACGCGATATTTCAAGTTTTTCATTTTGTAAACTGAGTGACGCAAAGAAAAAAACAATTGAGGAAAAAACAAATGAATTTTAATTTTCAAAACACAAATACATGAGTAAATAGCTGTATAAATTTGGATTTGGAATTTCTAACCAAAGAGAAGATATTTGAGATCAAATTTGCCAGTACGGCAAAACGCCAACTTCATAAGTAAGGACCTAATATTAATAATGTCATCACAAAATTATTTTGCTATTTTTGAAGAAGCAAATAATTTTGAGTATGTTAAAAATTTTCAAGAACACAACTAAACTAACCATCATGCCGTTTCCCCGTAGGGGTAGGCAGAGAGGATTGAACGCCACACTCTCCTATCCTGGCACACCACTTTTGCTTCGGCCACATTCATACATCTTCTCATACAAGTTCTACGGTTGTTGCGGCTTTTAACAGGGCCATCCTAAAACACTTGTTGTATCTGATCATGCCAGGTCTTTCGCGGACGCCCTCTATTTCTGTTGCCTTCAACACTCGCCTCATATATTTTCTTAACCATCCTTTCCTCGTTCATAAGAACACAATATTGAACTTTATCCCCAGGGGGACATCACAAATCAAAATATATTATAGATAACGTCTCATGGAGGCGAATCTATTTTTATATGGATAATTTTCAGATGTTTTCTAGTGTGATGTTAATAATTTAAAAGAATGTCATAAACACATGTAAAGAATATTGCTTTAAGAACTCCAATCAAAAATAAAGATATCTCATTCATGCACATATATTCAGTCATTCATAGATATCTCATAAATAGCGACATCCGTATCGGATAGTGGGAATGACAAAGTTTTCGACAGCAGATGGCGGTAGTCAAAATACAACACACAAACAAAACAAGGTATGCAAGTTAAACATATATACAACTTCCAAAAATTTGATAGATTTGGCGGTCTATCATGGGTGGCATTAGTGAACGTTACATTGTGTACAGTAATCACTTAAGCCAGCCGTACGATAGGTCGATAGTCCTATAAATACCCAAAAAGACTTCCATATCTACTTATAGACTATATCCAAAACCTAGATAAGTTTAAATTTTTATAAATACTTTCCAACAGTAGTTCAGCTAGAAATTTTAATCTCTCTTCCTTTTAGTCTTAAGTAGCTGACGTGATCGCAAACAAGCGTTAACCTATCACTCGAAGACGAAGAAGATATTATATATCACACTTATAAATAAACAGACAAACAAACCGCTAAGCACAACAGAGCGCCCTCACTGTCAACACAGGGCTGAAAAGTTGGCCGAGAAATTAGCTTGGAAAAGATGTTTCGCTCATACTTTCGCGGTGTGAACCTGAAATATTATAACCTCTTCCCCGCAAACATTCCGCGTGTTTACTCTTGTACGTAATCCCCGCGAAACATAATCCCGCCCCCGCCATCTGACGGCGAAATCTGACAAGTCCAATCTTAATTAACAATATTAATCATCGCTCAACCCCGGCTAGAGCCTCCCTGTAGCAGGCCTCCCTGCAGAAGTGATACTCCCTCAGCGCTCGGCTGAACAAGCTTACACTGATTTGACAATAGGCGATGGACTGATTTCTCCGTGTGTTATAATTCAAAACTTATTTATATCATACAAAGGAGTATTGATAAAAAATTAAATTAATCAATCAGAAAAATATACAGAAAAAATTTAAATCTAAACAATACAAATTTTTAATTTTTATTAAAATCGCAATTACTGGATATTGTCCGCGAAGGAATAATCATTATAACAGATTTTTAGTTATATTGGTATTAACCACTACCATATTTTCGGTCTACCGGTTTCGAGACGTACCCGTCTCTTCGTCAGGACCAAAACTACACCACTACATTCACAACACTACACACCTCAACCATAGTACTGTCACACACAAGTGCATGTTTGTCCCTGACAAGACTAACTCGCATGTGATCAATTGTTGGTTGAAGTGTAACAATACTATGGTTGAGGTGTGTAGTGTTGTGAATGTAGTGGTGTAGTGTTGGTCCTGATGAAAAGACGGGTACGTCTCGAAACCGGTAGACCTAAAATCTGGTAGTGGTTTTTACAAAGTTAACTAACAATCTGTTATAATGTCTAACCACAAAGTTAATGCTTTAAATATAAATAATATTAATAATAGAATAATCATTACTTAAGATAAATTATAAAAGTCTCGCAGAAACGAAGCTATTTATATTGTCAACATGTATAGAAGTCTTTATAGGATGACTACAGGGTTTATGATCTGTATTAGCTGGCTAAGTTATCATTATCTCTTAGAACAATGCAACGCTCGTCTATCCATTCTAAAAACATCCACATATCAAACTTTTTAAAGTTGTATAAACATATGCACATGTTATTATCTGCCTCGTTTAAAATATTTTATGCAACTAAGTTATAGCCATCTATGGTCGAAAATTTGTAATTCTCATGAATTAGTAAATAAAGACGTAATTCAAAAATTTATATAGTAATTAGGTACATGAAACTAACGTTATTTAAGTCGAATAAAATAATTTAAACCTTGCAGAATGTTTTACTTGGTTTATTTAACTTGTATTGTAGGAAATTATTTTTTAATATTCGATATGTGTTACTTTGATAATAGTTCAACGTATTACAAAAGATTAGTAAAAATATTGAGAAAAAATTAAAATATTATTAATATTTTTAATATTAAAAGCATTAACTTTGTGGTTAGACATTATAACAGTGTTAGTTAAATTAGTGTTAACCACTTCCAGATTTTAGGTCTACCGGTTTTGAGACATACCCGTCTCTTCATCAGGACCAACACTACACTACTATGTTCACAACACTATACACCACAACCATAGTACTGTTAATCTTTCATCAATATTAATCAAATGCGTGTTAATTTTGTCAAAGAGTAGCATGTACTAACTTGCCTAAAGAACGATCAGGAATATACGTGGGAGAGGGAGTGAGAGAGGGCGGGGTCTAAAGTGCGTGTTACCAAATGTTAGATTCCTGATAGTTAAAAAGTGTAAATTTTGATATCGCTCATCAGAGATTGATTTTTGAACAATTCCAACTCATAATTTAGGCAAAAATCTACTTTTAAAGTATTGTAAACGAGCTTTCTTACACCATGTATATTATAAAATTAAATAAATATATTTAAAAAAAATTATATGCCTATTTTTGATGAAAAGTTGATGGTTTGATGGATCGATCTCATGAGTCGATTTAAATAATGTAAGCATGAATTGGCGGACGCATAGTTCAACTATCTGAAGGCTGTTCAATTTCTTGGTAGTAAATGATGATGTTTACCAAGTTATACACAGCAATCAAAGGACTATAGTTTACTTAAAAGATGGACGTTGATTGCATCAGTAATATATGACATTTTTATGACCATTTTTTTCTGTAATCAAACTAGTTCTCTCAATGTATAATATGTTTCCATCTACTCCCATTCTTTGTTCCTTTATCCTAATCCTATGTTCTGCTCCACCCTTCTTACCCCACCTCAACGTATTTTTAACTAAAATTTATCTTGTATTATCATGCTTTGCTTATATATTTTACAATCATCAATGGAAAGTTCATATTTGGCATAGTTTACTATTTTTATCTTAGGATATGCTGTCAATTTTTTCAAAGGTAAATTAATTATGTAATTAATAAAAAATAAAAAAAATTAAAAAAATATCAACGTCAGGATACAATTGCATACTAACAAATTAAATTCAAAAATCGAAGTATAGACAATCAAAATATAGAAAAATTTATATATGGAAAATGAATAATAATCAAGTTAAATATTGATTGTATTATTTGTAAGTGTATACTTATATTTTTTCTTAATGAAACCTACATGTTTCGGAAAAACCTTTCCATCGTCAGGATGTTTATTTTTTATGTCAATCTACAATGTTGCTGAATCAATTGAAAAAATAATAAAGTACCTACTTAACACGAAAATAAATTTAAAAGATACCTATTTGTAAAAAGGACCTGGATATTCATAATATTCAATTTACTATTAAGGCGATCGTCTAGCAGAATGAGCAAAATTTCACCATTTTTTCTCATATCTTCTCTTGCGTTTTTTATTAAATTTTTGTATGAAAATATCTCATTTTAAAATTTATTCATCGGGTTACATATATATTAAATACGAATATCTTATTAAAATGTCATAAACTAAATTAAATAATTGATTAATAAATTACCAAACCTTCGATGTTTTAAAAATAAAGAAAATTGCTCCACTTTGTGGGCCTTTTATGACTGAACGGCGTGTGAGAAGTCTTTTTTATTCAATAATATTACAAAGTTAACGATTACCTTAAATTTATTACAATTATAGAAAAATCTGTTAATAAGTTTACATGTAATTTATGTTTATTTAAGACATCTCACACGCCGTTCAGTCATAAAAGGCCCACAAAGTGGAGCAATTTTCTTCATTTTTAAAACATCGAAGGTTTGGTAATTTATTAATCAATTATTTAATTTAGTTTATGACATTTTAATAAGATATTCGTATTTAAAATATATGTAACCTGATGAATAAATTTTTTAAATTAGATATGTTCCTACAAAAATGTGATAAAAAACGAAAGAGAAGATATGAGAAAAAATGGTGAAATTTGCTCATTCTGCTAGACGATCGCCTTAACACTTCTTCTTAAATTATTTTTAATTTTTTTATTTATTTAAAAAATAATAATTAATTAATTAATAAATACATTCATATTTAATTATTTATTATTTCCTACCAAAGTTTATCTCACACAAATTTTCCATTGTATTGAACTATCAGTAATTTTCAATAACTCAATTTTGCTATAGTCTGAAAACCTCACTGAGATCTCACTGCTTTTGGACGTGTAAGTGAGTAGTTATGGAATTTTATATTTTGTAAAATTAATTATTTCTATCATTTATCTTCCTCACTGGCACTCTCTCTCGTCCAACACATTCATGCCAAATTTAAATTAAATCGGTAAGAGCACTTCACGTAGGAGGTGTCGATATTTGAAAATTATTACATTTGAAATTCAATAACTAGGTGGAAGCCTATCAAAAATGACAGGAAAAAACTTTTTAAATTTTAATTTAATATAACATTTTTTTAGATTTATCCAGAGTTGTTCGCTAACTTTTAGCATCGAATTAAAGTATTATTGAGCATGCGGAATGTAAATATTTACCTAGGCTGTGTTGAAAGGCTGAAGCAAAAGTCCGGTTGATTCATTTGATAAAAAATGGTTTCACATTTACCAAATATGTGGGGTATAAAAGCAAAGCCAGCAATATCCAAAAATAAATTATGCATTCATCGAGGATTACTAATTTAAAGTATACTGAATTCGAGATCTTATAGGGAATATAGCCAATACATTATTGTTCTTCAAATGTAGCAAATTTATTTTGTGGCAACATAATTATAATTGATATAAATTAACTTTGTTTAAACCACTTATTTATTGAAAAAAATCAACATGTTATTATTATTTTTGTTTTCCTGATGAAGAAGCCATTGGCTTTGAAACATGTTGATTTTTTTCAATAAATAAGTGGTTTAAACAAAGTTAATTTATATCAATTATTAATAAATTATTGATAGAAAACATCGTTTTGAAGGATCTTTGGAAGAATTCAGTGCATTTTTTAAATTGATGTGACATGTATTCCGTGAACGCATTTATTTTTTTTAAATAGTGTATAAACATATTCTTTGTTGAAATGAAACATCCAGAGACCAATAATTTTTCATATCCAAATAAGCAACGAGTATAACCATGTAGATATGTAAGTCGAGTGTGAATAAAACTAAGATAGACTTCCAATAGCCAAACTAATTTTTTAATATTAGGTCCTTACATATGAAATTGACGTTTTACCGTACTGGCAAATTTGATCTCAAATATCTTCTCTTTGGTTAGGAATTCCAAATCCAAATTTTTACAGCTATTTACTCATGTATTTGTGTTTTGAAAATTATAATTCATTTGTTTTTTCATCAATTGTTTTTTTCTTTGCGAGACTCAGTTTACAAAATGAAAAACTTGAAATATCGCGTTATTTACGAGTACGAGTTCCACCGTGGCACCAGTGCTGCAGAAACGGCTCGAAGGATTAATGATGTGTATGGCGACGGTGCCGCAAAAGAAAACACAGTGCGTTTTTGGTTCCAACGTTTTCGTTCTGGAAATTTCGACCTGCAGAACAAGCCCCGTGGACGGCCGGAGACCAAAGTTGATAATGAAGAATTGAAGGCTATTGTGGAAGCGGAATCCATCGCAAACCACATCCGATTTAGCTACAGGCTGCGGTGTTAGTGATAAAACTGTTTTAATCCACTTGAAGCAAATTGGTAAGGTGAAAAAGCTTGAAAGGTGGGTACCTCACGAATTGAGTGAAGCAAATCAACAAACGCGAGTTACTTGTGAGCGTTTGGTTGACTAGTGCTGGTGTCGTTCACTACAGCTTTCTTAAATCTGGCCAGACGATTACGGCAGATGTCTATTGTCAGCAACTGCAAACCATGATGGAAAAGCTAGCTGCTAAACAACCGAGGCTGGTTAATCGCTCTAGTCCACTGCTGCTTCATGACAACGCTAGACCACACACTGCACAACAGACGGCTACCAAATTAGAGGAGCTTCAATTGGAATGTCTAAGACATCCACCGTACTCTCCGGACCTTGCCCCAACAGATTACCATTTTTTTCGAAATTTGGATAACTTCTTGCAAAGGAAAAAATTCAACTCCGATGGGGCAGTCCAAACCGCCTTCAAAGATTTTATTGATTCCCGTCCCAATGGTTTTTTTAGTAAAGGGATCGATGAACTACCTATGAGATGGCAAAAGTGCATAGATAGCAATGGTACATACTTTGATTAAATAAATATATTATAATAAAAAAAAATCGGCTTTATGTTCCTCCCATACTAAACGCCAATTTCATATGTAAAGACCAAATATTTCAAGAATATTCCACACACTTATTATTACACTGTTTTTTAATTTATTTATTTATTTATTTATTTACGCCAAGGGGCTTTTACAACATGAGTAAATATTTGAAAACAAAATAAACATTACAGTATTTTTTGACTCTCTTACTATACATCATTTAATTTTCTTTTGGTGTTGTATTCATTGGGATATTTATGAGGATTACAAGAAATAGTAGGTAAGTATCATTTATAATTATTAAATAGTTTTAAAATAATATTTTTGGGGTTATGTAGTGCCCCGTTATGAAACAGGAATGTTGACTATTCTAGGGATGGGAGTTGAATGGACGGACTAGTTGAAATCAACCGCATCGACGTTTATCGCATGGACTAGTTGAATTCGTAGACGGTGGTCGGCGGACGCCGTGGTCGGTGGACGATTAGAGATTCAACGTAATGCAAAGCAACGAGCGAGAGCAAGGCAAAACGTCTCCGTTTATTTCTCTCTCATCTCTCGCTGTCGACTTGTAGACGCCATAGACGGCTCGACGGGTAATTTCATTTCAACTCTAAAGTAGAGTATAGAGTGCAGATCTGTGTACACGAACTATGACAGAGACTTGAAATTTGAATGCATGCGTAGGGCGAGATAGGCTTAATAAGCTGTTATCTATTATTTTTTACTTGATTTTTTGCGATGTGCACGTGCGACGTTTCGGTGAATTCCCAATTTTACCCAGCAATTCTGTTTAATTATTTTATTTTTTATTGAACTAATATTTTACTGCTTACACCTGATTTTGTTGTGTATACCTACTTCTTTCTATATTATATATAGAAAGAAGTATAAAAAACAATAGTAAAAGCCTATAATGTGCGTAAACAAATAAATAATAAAATATTTATTTTTACATATGTAGCGGTACCTGTTCAACCCTGTGCCATGTACCTATCGCCCGACCCAGAGTTTTGTTTATATTAACATAATAAAAATCTCCGCGATATAAACAATAGGGTCGAGCTAGGGACTTGGCGACACCACACCAGTCGGGCCACTGCCGTAACACCAGGCAGATCTCCGCGCGTCATCTATTTCTTTGTTCGTCATTAGATAAAATATTACTTGTACACTTTAACTTGCTTCCGGGGCCTATCTCCGGGAAGAAATAAACAGTAACAACATATCGCTCTTTCATTCCATCGACCACGAACATTCCCAACACATATAAGCACAAGTAGCGGTTTTACTTTCCCCGAAACTATATTCCTTCGAGCTTCTTTAAATTTTAAAAATTAACGTAATAAAAATAGCCAACGGTTGAGCCGTCGAGCAGCGTCGCGTCGAACCGTAGACAGTTGACCATCGTCCCGATGTTTAGATAGAACATCCGTGACGTCCGCGTAACGAAGTTGACGAATCCAACTAGTTGATCGTCTCGTCGATGGACGGACGTGGACGGTCTCGTTTCGTCGACGGTAAATACGTCGACGACCCATCCCTAGACTATTCATTACGGCCATCTTGTTTCTTAGTTTTGTATGCGCATACAGCAAAACAAACCATACGGTATAAACTTATTAAAATACCTACTCGCTTATATATAATTCACCAATCAGAGATCAGTACGTTGGCGTCACTTTATCTATGCTTTGTGACGTTTTATGTTAGAACATTCGACAAGCCATCGTAAGATTATTAAGTTTTTTTAAGTATTCGTATATAATAATCTACTCCGGTAGCGCACCATGGATGTTGCGGTCAAGTCTGAGCCCAGGTCTCCCGCCGAGAGCGACGGTGAAGCAGACGGCGGCCAAGTCTGGCGCAGTGAGGTGGAAGTCTCACACTTCGATGTCAAGAAGGAAATCGCTGATTCAGGAGAAGTCACCATCAAAGCTGAACCAGGAACTTCCACTGGGAGAGGTGGCGGCGACATGCACACAGATGGATCGCACTTTCGGATTAAAATGGGGCATTTGGACTCTTCTATCAGTGAAGACCTACAAACTAGTGAGTTGATTTGCAATTTAATCTTAGGCTGAACTGTAGAATATGGACTGACTCCGATTTTTTCAAGGATAGTTATATCTTTATCCAAAAATGAGATCAAATTGATTGGGAGGCAAGTATTAAAAAGTTATCACACTTTAAAATTTCCAAAAATTCACGTACATTTTGACATTTACATCATTTTATCTAAAAATAAGGCGAACCATAGACAAGAGACAAATATTATGAAAATATGATAAATTTTTTTGTCACACGTAAAGTCGAGTGTTCCGATTTCAAAAATGATATTTATATGCGGCGCAAAAATTTATTAAAGAAGTTATCACAGTTCAAACATTCTCAATTTCCACCATATAAATCTGACAGTTGCATGTTTTATCTATGACATGAATGACGCCTTAAGGCGCCCATTCACTATCCTGCATGGCAGTCCGCCTCGCAGGCAGGAGACAGCCCACACACTGTGCTGCGAGTGATCCAGCCTCAGTACTGTTGAGTTTCTCGCAAGTATCGGTTCTCTTGCAAATATGCCTAATTTACGCTTTTGTCAGAGTCTTGTATTTCGGATAAAATATTTAACCGATCATAATACCACAGATTAGAAATATAGTTAACAAAATATAGTTAAAAACAGAGCTAGTCCACAATACTTTGCCTTGATTATGAGTCGAAAATGTTCAAGCATCAATAGTTATTGAGTTTTGCAATATCAAAGTTTGCCTTTTTTTCTCTCAATATTTATTTTTTACGAAACATTCAAGTATCATTACAGTAACTTATATGGATTATGAAAATTTCATTCCCTTTAATACACCTGCGACCTTTGGATCACGAGGTCGCAGGTTCGAATCTCACTCCAGACAAGCAAGTTAGTCCTATTTTCATAGCACAAGCGTTTAGCTTTCTGGTGTAAGTCCCTTCTGAGGGTGTTCCTCCGGGTCCCCTCGGGTGGGTGATTTTCCCGTTTTTTAGCCTTAACTGGATAGCCGATGAAGATGGTCGAAACAACGGAGTTTTTTTCACAAGATTCGGTCGGTAAATGATCGAGATATACACAAAACAAAGTTTACAAAGTATAATAGTAAAAAGTGCACAAAAAATTTACACAAAACTGAGTGTTTTTATCTGGAAAGCGCTCCCGAAAAACACAAAACCGAAGGAAAAACCTAAAAAAGTCTATTCACTAAAAAGTTGTAAATACCTACCTAACTATAAACTATACCTTACATCTAAGCAGAAGAAAAATTCACAAAAGGTTAAAGAGTAAGAAAGCTGCAAGTATCGCACTTATAGTAAATTATTCACTGAATAAAAACATTTTTTCCCAGAGTTTTCCAACCCTAAGAGCACGAAACAAAGGTCAAACTTCACAAAAAGTCAATGATAAAAAACTTGTCACCTGATGCAGAATTTTTCGGGATTTTTCCGAGCTTTTTCGACAAAGTAGGGATATAACCCAATTCACTTCGGAAAACCAATTTTGACCTTTTGCACTACCACTGGCTTCACTCAAGTCCGTAGGTATTTCACAATAACCGGTACACTGACGTCATTTCCAAAATTACAAAGTACAAAAACGCGAATACCGATAGGTATCCAAAATGATGAGGAGTGCAGGGACAGACCAAAAATAACGTCCAGCGGTGGCGACTTCTTCGGGACGATTTAGATTGGTAGATATAACATTTTTCAAATTCTTTTTTTTTACATTCGGTTGTCTTAGCTTAAATAAAATGTTTGAACCGATGAGAAAGTGCAGCCTATCATATCGCGATATTTCAAAATAAAAGACACTTGTGTATGCTGTCTATGATTAATTTTAAATTTTGATACTTCCGAGCTTATCCTTTTAAACGACATTGTTCCAAGGTTCATAATAACCATAATATTACATTATTATACAATATTAAACACCATGACATCATGCTTCTACAAATCTGTACATATAAAACTCAATGTCTGTCTGTCTGTTCTTTTTACAGATCTACACCGTTTGTCCGATTCGGCTCAAATTTTGCATACTTATGCTTTAGGACCAGGCGGGTAAGCGACACTCCCCCTCCCCTCCCCGTTTTACCCCTTCCCGCCCCCTGATATATATTCAATGCAAATCTGTACCGCTCGACCGATCGGACTCATAATTTGGATAATTATTCTTTAGGACCCGGTGGGTAATATAGGTGACGTTTACCCCACCCCCCTCCTCTTATATATTTTCCTTGCAAATCTATATTTTTTGACCGATCTGACCCAAATATTGTATAGTTATTCTTTAGGACCAGTCGGATTATATAGGCGACATTTCCCTTTCCCCTTCTAACCCATCCCCTCCCGCAGATCTATTTTCGGTACAAATCTACACCGCTTGACCGATTGGACCCAAATTTTGTATACATATTCCCGATGGAATAAATAGGCCACATTTCTTTCCTAGACACCCTATTCAACCCAGCCTTGATTAAATATAAACTTTTTTTTAATTAGAGGCTTTCCAAAGCAATTAATCTTTGTTTCCCCCCACATTGTTTTTCTCAACTTAATCCTTAACCGGTCGTATGCCGTGCAATTTCGCGCACGATTGCTGTTTTTTGGACACTTTTTTGTGATGGTTATATTCATCTAAAAATCAACAATAATCGCTAAGTAGTTGCAGTTTCTGGTTTCCCAACATACAGACTTCAATAATTACTTGTACAGTAATTACTTATTCATTATTATGTAAATAAGTGCCGATATTTACTGTCAGAAATGCACGTACATGTTCATCGAATAAAACCATGGAAGCAATAACACAAAAATATTGTATTTCAATATTTTCGTTCTAATTATATCAAAGAATATAATAATACTTAATTATAACATTTTTTTATTACTTTATTTTACTTTTTTAACAGATAAATAACATAATTAATGCGCGGTTCGAAGACGACATTTAGAATGATTTTTTGTCCTGTTTGGGCGGCAAATGAGGTTACTTGACAAATAGAACTCGTTCATTCATTCAAAATTTTGAGATATAACCAATGATAAGCTTTGAAGACCCATAAACGCAGGTAAAATAGGCCGTATTCGCATACGTGTCTACAGAGCGTAGATTTGCGCTCTGGTACCCGACCGGTAAACTCGTGTAACGACGCGTACGACAAGCTGCTAACAAATAAATTAGCTTGTGGTAACAGCCACCAGATACGATTAATAAAAAAAGAAGTGACCTTTATTTTCCTTTCTAAGGAACACAATAGATATAAAATCTATAATTCGCCTTTGATCTACCTATATCTATGGACAACTGCATTTTGAGGTGAATAATCGCTCTTGCTCGCTATAAGATCTAGAAGTATGGACCCTGCTTCCCCAGATATTGCTAACTTCAAGCCCGACCCAGGGTCTCCAGTGAAGAGCAGCGGTGAAGGAGCAGGCGGTGAAGCATAATATCGACGACATATGGTATCCTGATATAAAGCAGGAGTGCTGACGAGCCCGCCGGTAATTAATTGATATTTCGTGTATATATATATATATATATATATATATGTATATGTATGTATGTTAATATTAAGATTTTCGCGGGTAAAAGATGAAGGATTATTTTCTAGGATAACCCGCGTATTGTAGTCTTGAGAAAGACTGTTATATTGTACCCAACGTTTCGGACAGATAGCACTGACCATTTTCAAAGGGATTTTTGCGCGTTGTATTTCGAGTTCTGTTTTGAATTGATGGCATGCACAACCGTTCACTCCAGAAGTCGAGATCCAAGGGTTGGATTTCGAAATACAAGGCGCAAAAATCCCTTTGAAAATGGCCAGTGCTATCTGTCCGAAACGTTGGGTACAATATAACAGTCTTTCTCAAGACTACAATACGCGGGTTATCCTAGAAAATAATCCTTCATATATATATATATATATTAGTATTAAGTTAAAGTATCATTCCTCATGAACACCATGTGTTGTATGGTTAGTAAAACTTGTAGACATCATTTTGTGAAGAGATTTCAGTATTTCTAAAATATCGTTTCTGACACAGCGGCCGACAGTAGCGGCATGGACAGCGCCGCCCCAGATATTGCTGCCGTCAAGCCCGAGCCAGGGTCTGCAGCCGGGAGCGGCGATGAAGAGCTCTACACCGATGTGGACATATCGTGTCCTGACATCAAGCAGGAGTGCGCGGAGTACTCCAGGAGGGTCGACCAGCGCGCTGGTAAGTATATATTACTTCGATCTATTCGAGGGAATGCATCACGGTATAGTTGAGTGTTAAAAAGTGAAATCATTTAAAAAATTAAACAATTATTGAAAAAAAATTCTTACAAACATTTTGACATTTGATAGCATATATCGACTATAAATAGTTAGGTATATTCAAGTAGCACCGAATTTGTTCATTTTTTTCCCTAGTCTAATAAAGGGTCCTGATTACATAAATGATGTCAGATTTTGGCACTAGCAAGTTTAAAATCAATTATTTTAAATTAGAAACGATACATTTTTAACACTAGAAACCATAGAAATTGACCGTTTGAATAATCATTCACCATAGATTAGAAAAAGTAATGTATACGCAAAACATAGAAAATGGATTATTTAGGTAGAAGCATCCGTGTCAAACCTAAAAAAAACATTCATTAAAGGAAATATCTTACGTTGTATTATGGTTTGGTGGCAAGTCAGTCGTGGGGGCGTTCCACAGGTTTGTGCCGCTGTGTTTAAAAATTGTTGAAGAGTTTTTTGACTGGTTTAAATGATTATTTAATTTCTTTAATTATTTTACTAGCGGAATAAAAATATTAATTAAAATTTTCTCATTTGTTGTCAATATTATTTCAAATTAACTTGATTGTTCCAGGTTATCTCGATAAAACTAAAAACTTGTGGACCCACTCAGACTGCAGTACTGAAGAATCCAAGAGACCCAGTGGGGAAATCTTGTTTTGCTTGCTACGTGATTATACCTCTACGAAGAAATCAGAAATCATGACATCACGTACACACACTGGAGAGAATCCATTTTCTTGTTCACAATGTGATTATATCGGTTCACAAAAAAAACGATTAAAAAGCCACATGCGTATACATTCTGGAGAAAAACCATTTTCTTGTTCTCAATGTGATTATGCCTGTTCCGAAAAATATAGATTAAAATGCCACATGCGTACACATTCTGGAGAAAAAACATTCTCTTGTTCTCAATGTGATTTTGCCTGTTCCCAAAAAAAATATTTAAAAAGACACATGCTTACACATTCTGGAGACAAACCATTCTCTTGTTCTCAATGTGATTTTGCCTGTTCCCGAAAAAATTATTTAAAAATCCACATGCTTACACATTCTGGAGAAAAACCATTCTCTTGTTCTCAGTGTGATTATGTCTGTTCCCGAAAAAATTATTTAAACACCCACATGCTTACACATTCTAGAGAAAAACCATTCTCTTGTTCTCAGTGTGATTATGTCTGTTCCCGAAAAAATACTTTAAAAATCCACATGCTTACACATTCTGGAGAAAAACCATTCTCTTGTTCTCTATGTGATTATGTCTGTTCCCGAAAAAATAATTTAAAAATGCACATGCTTACACATTCTGGAGAAAAACCACTTTCTTGTGCTCAATGTGATTATGCATGTTCTCAAAAAAATAATTTGAGAAGACACATGCTTACACATTCTTGAGAGAAAACAGTTTCTTGTTCGCAGTGTGATTATGTCTGTTCCCGAAAAAATACTTAAAAATCTACATGCTTACACATTCTGGAGAAAAACAATTCTCTTGTTCTCAATGTGATTATGCATGTTCCCAAAAATATTATTTGAAAAGACACATGCTTACACATTCTTGAGAAAAAATAGTTTCTTGTTCTCGACGTAATCATGACTATTCCCTAAAATAAGTTTAAAAATTCACCTTACACACTCTGGTATAAAACCTTCTTCATTCTATCAGAGTAATTATGCTTTTTATATTACATCGACATTAAAAGACCACATGTGTACATATTTTGTAAAGAAACCTTTTTATTCTTCTCAATGTGATTATAGTGCTACCCAAAAATCACATTTAAATACACACTAGATGGTACACTCCGCAGAGAAACCTTTTTCATACTCTCAATGTATTTATACTTGTCTAAATCGGATTTATAAAAAAATTATGTTACACACTCAGAATATTTATTTTATTTATTTATTTAATATTCACGGAAGACCAACAACTCAACAAAGAAGCATATATAACATTTATATAATATAGAGGCCAATTACAGATCTCCACGTTTAGAAATATGTTAATAATGATAAATATGTTATGAAATGAACTTTGGCATGTTAAGAATAATATAACAAGAAAGAATAAAAAAAAATTAAGCACGAGAAAAAGAGATTTAATAAGGAAGCAGAGAAATTTAGGTATGTTTAGAATAACACAACAAGAAAGAATAAACAAAATTTAAACAAGAGATATAAAGACTTGATTAGTATACAGAAAAACTTAGGCATGTTAAAGAAAGAATAAAAAAATTTTAACAAAAAAGAAAAGGATACTTGATTATATAAATACTTAATAAATAAGTATATAATAAATACTTATATAAATACTTGATACAAAGCAATTTCGAAAAATCTTATCAATTTATTGAATGCATCGCGTACCCTCAAGAAATATGAATTACGTCAATAGTTGGATGAAGTAAAATCGAGGTGAAAGACTGGGTTGTATCTACGAGACCTACAGGGAACATGGAATTTTAGTCTATTTAATAGCTCAGGACAGTCAACGTTGCCCGATACAATTGTTAGTGGGTACATCAAATCACCCGACCTTTCTCGTGCTCTCAGTGACATTACACCTTTTCCACACCACAAAAGTTAAAGATTCATTCTCGTACACACTCTGTATTTCTTTATTTACTCTCGCTTCAATATAATAATAGGCCCAATTACAGAATCGAAGCATCATCATTAAACATCCAGGCTTGGATTAATTTTGCCGGGAATCGAACACGGAACCCTCGTTGTGAGAAGCCAGTGTCGTACCCACTGAGCTACGAGAGCCGCCTTGAAACATTTCTCTTTTTCTCATTGTGATTTAAATACCTTATTCTACATCTCTCCCACTCTGACAACCTGGCAAACTAGTGATTTAACAGCACGCACTTGATTTGGATGTATCTCTATTTTCTAAAATAACTTTTGATTTCGTCGCGACAGAGACAAAGTGTCAAATGTATATTCTGTATTTCATTAAAAACTTTCGTCAGTTTTAAAGTTGTGCCGTTAACGTTTTTGTAGCTGAAGCAGAACATCGGACAGAAAGAGCGACGACGGGAGTCGCCTGCACAAATCTCACAAGTGGTATTTGTTCATATACCACTTACCAGACTAGCATGTGACTCAGTACCACACGATATCCTGTGGATAGTGCTGGACGAATACGGAATAGAGAGAGACCTCCTCAAGGCAATTCAATATTTGTATGAGGATTGCAAAAGCTGCGTACGAATAAACGGCGCATTATCGGAGGAGTTCAATGTTGGAATAGGATTGAGACAAGGTTGCCTGCCCACTTTCTCCAATCCTGTTCACCGTTTATATGGGCAGGATAAGCCGGAAAAGCCAAACAGCGAGGGCCGTTAGAGTTGGGGATGTGGAAATGGATTCTTTACTCTTCGCGGATGATATAGCAAGGCTGGCGCCCACACAAGTGACTGGATAAATCCCTTAAATGAAGGGTGCACTCAAGTAGGGATGAAGGTTAGTACCGTCAAAACAGAGGTTATCATCGTAGAAAGAGACCAAGAGAAGTGCTCGATCAGCATACAGTGGACCCAGATGAAGCAAATTGAAAAATTCAAATGCCTTGGGGTGGAATTTTCTAGCGACGAGAGATAGGAAAGTGAAATAGATAGAAGAATCGGAAATACAGTCGGCGTTCTACGTCCTCGAAATAGTGCCGTGATAAGAATATCCGAGTCAAGAAAAACAGACTGTTTTCAAATCTGTGTAGCGCCCACCCTAATATATGGTCATCGAATTTGGTCCTGACGGAGAGAGTGAGAGCAAGGATCCGTGCTACCGAGATGAGTTTTCTAAGGGGTATTGCAGGAGTCACACTGACGGACAGAGTAAGAAGTGCTGATATAAGTGGATCCCTACTTCTACACACAGAAAAATCACAAATAAGGTGGCTTGGACATGTGCTAAAAATGCCAGAAGAACGAATACAAAAAATAATCCTCCTGGCAACCCTGGAAAGAAGACGGCCGGTGGGTCGCCCCACATTAAGCTGGGAGAAGCACCAGAAAACGTGTATGAAAACAGAATAGGTCTAGACTGGTTGACTCATGCAAAAGCAGCGCAAGACAGGGAAATATGGAAGCACCGTGTGGAGTCTTTGGGCCCCCGACCCTACTAGAACAAGGGGGTGAAGATGATCTAGAGAATTCCGCGTTCAATTTGTTTCTGTAGTGAATCCGCACCAGATGAGAAATCGGGTAATTGTACCTATCTTATCAGAAGAAATTGAGTGAATTTTCATTTTCATAGTAATTTAATAAAAATACATATATAAAAAATAAATAGGCTTGTGGTAACAGCCACTAGATATTATTAAAACGGGAACGAACTTTCTTTTCTTTTCTACGGACCACACTAGATAGCAAATCTATTGGGGCCTGTACACATTGGCCGAGGTTGGCTCAATGCTGCCCCCGGCCAATGTGCACACGGAGTATTGGCGCAGGTTGGCGGACGTTGGCTGAAATTGGCGGGGGTTAGCGAAGTTGTCGGTTTTTCGAGCACACATCAAAGGAAGCCGGTGGTGATCACACATTGACCGTTATTTAGATCGTCACCGTCCGCTGACCGGAGTGTGTATACGTCTATCGTGTTTCTGAGATCGCCGAATGTCGTTATCGTGGAGCAACGAAGAGACCTTCAAGTTTATTGAATTATTATTAGTTGTATGGACAGAAATAAATGATGTATTGCAACGGTGTATCTTGGGGTGCATCTTCATCCCAACCCCTATGGCAGGATGGAGACGCCCCAAGCCGCTGTTGCACCGGCTAAACAACAGTCGAAAGTCGTGGTGTTTGCGTTTCCTTCGGAGTCTGCTTGTTTTTTTTTACATAAAGGGGGCTCAAGGTGACATATCAAAAATGAAACAGTATATCCTAGGTTAGGATCAAGTACAATTTATTGGTGTTCAAACGACATATTCGGTGAAGATACAAGACAAGAAATAAGTATATTTTGTAAAATATTGTAAAGTTTTGTTGCTGGTAATGAAGAAAAGAATAAAGAATGTTATGAAACAAAAGGCAAAAGCATGATTACAATTTTGTATAAATAAAAGCAAAGTTTTTTTATTGCTGGTTATGAAGTTAATATTAAAGAATGTTATGAAACAATAAGCAACTGTGTAATTATAATTTTGTAAAATAGAGAAAAGTTTTTTCTATTGCTGAGAATGGAGAAAATATTAAAGAGTTATGAAACAATAAGCAACTGTGTAATTATAATTTTGTAAAATAAAGCAAAGTTTTTTCTATTGCTGGTAATGGAGAAAATATTAAAGAGTTAGGAAACAATAAGCAACTGTGTAATTATAATTTTGTAAAATCAAGAAAAGTTTTTTCTATTGCTGGTAATGGATAAAATAATAAAGAGTTATGAAACAATAAGCAACGGTATTATTATAATTTTGTAAAATAAAAGTTTTATTATTGCTGGTAATGAAGAAAATAATAAATAAAAATAATGGAACAATAAGCAACGGCATAATTATAATTCTGTAAAATAATAGAAAGATTTATTATTGCCGGTAACGAAGAAAATAATAAAGAGTTATGAAACAATAAGCAACGGTATAATTATAATTTATAGAAAATAAAAGAAAAGTTTTTTCTATTGCTGGTAGTAAAAAATAATAAAGAATGTTGTGACACAATACGCAAAAGTATAGTTTAATTTTGTAAAAATGGAATAAAAGTTTTTTTGTTGCTGGTAATGGAGTAAATATTAAAGAGTATTATGAGACAATAGGCAAAAGTATAGCTATAATTTTGTAAAATAGAGAATAGTTCTTTTGTAGAAAATAAAAGGAAAGTTTTTCTATTGCTGGTAGTGAAGAAAATAATAAAGAATGTTGTGTAACAATGAGCAAGGGTATGATTTCAATTTAGTAAAAATAAAAGATGTTTTCTCTTTTGCTGGTACAGAAGAAAATAATAAAGATTGTTTTATTGGCCAATATGCCATAGTAATTAATATAATAGTTTTTAAGACCTCAATAAAGCACATTATGCCTTCTACGTTTCAGTTGGAATCCTCGCTAAGATAACAATTTGATATTACATAGCCATCCTTGTTCTGGATGGCGGGTAGTCTATAAACAAAATAGTTTTAGGTTATCATTGTTTAAATCTGAGGAAAAGAATTTTATGACAAAATCACGGTTAACAGGTTGAAATTTTTCGAATTTTACGAAGCTGAAGCACGCGTGGTGACCAAGTTGAAAATGCGTCTCTCCATTGAAATTTAGGATCTTCGTTTCAGCACAGAGGGAGATTTGGATTCATCCTTTTATATTTGAAAAAGGCATTGCAGGCCAGGACTTATTTAGATAATGGCAAGTTGTTACTTTGAATGGCGTCGCTCGTAGAGTTTCTCCGCATTGTCCCGTACTCAGGAATGGGCATCAGTGAGGCGGGAAACCATAGTGTACTAATGTGTTGGTCGAATGAATGAAATCATTGTAATTGGGATAGGCAAGTTAACAAAAAATGTATGAATATACTCGTATACAGAGTTATTATCACCAACGTATTTATGAAGAAATTTTTTTAGATTTTTCAAAGAGGCAATTGAAGATCTAAAATTAAATGTTTTGAATTTGCGAAGTTTATATGTCGCAACTGTACTTAGCTTCACAAGTTGAAAAATTTAGATGTAATTCTTTTGCTTTAATCGATAGACATATTATCAGAGAATATGCTTGTAAAATTATATAGCGAAATTCTAAATATTTCTCTAGTTATGGTTTGGAACAAATAACTTGCCACGGCAGCGATTACGTCCACCACAAGTGCTATGCTAGGCAGCAATGAGTCATGCGCTAATGTGTGAGCGCCGTTGGCGCTTTACCGAGGTTGGCCCAATGTGTCAGGGCCATGTAATTTGTCTGTGATCTACCCGATATCTAATGACAAGCGAATTTTGAGGTTAAACGTGAATACGTGAACGTCGCTTTTTCTTTGCAAGGTCTAGAGGCATGGACCGTGCTGCCCCAGATTGCTGACTTCGAGTCCGAGCCAGGGTCTCCAGTGGAGAGTGGCGATGGAGGAGCAGGCGGTGAAGCGCTTTGCACTGGTTAGTAGAACTTGTAGACATTATTCTGTGAAGAGATCGGGTCAAGACTGGGCCCGCTAAGCGTATGCTACGCGCAGGCAACGTAGTGCAGCGCAGCGCAAGTCAGAGCAGATTTTGTAAACTATGAACAAGTATGGAAGTGCGTACGCAAGTGCGTGAGACACAGACATGCGTCTGTCCTGCTCTGCGGCTCGTAGTACTGACCGCACAGATTTCTGCGCGGCGCGTGCGTTTGTAGTGCGCTATTTGAAATTACGCCGCAGAAATGACGGAAAAGATTATCGAATTAGTGTAGTGTGAAGCTTGTTAATAGGATACAAGTCATCCGGACTATTCAAAAAAGACACCGAAGGATTTTTCTTTAGTCCCGATGGGTTGTAGATAGTTTCATTGACGTATTATAATATAGACACATTATTCCCATACTAGCCGGCTTTCATATTTAGCAAAGATTGCATTGAAAAGAGACAACAAATCTTATTTCACAAACGCTCTGCGTGTAGACAGAAAAATCAGGTAATTATTAGGTACTCATTCTTTCAATAGTGTACGATACACTGTTCCTTTTTCCGCGTAGCGTCGCGCCCGATCACAAAGAAGGTCCGTTCGATAACGAATGCAAGTAAGACATCTACCTTACTTTTGAGTTACCAAGATTTCACGCTTGTAACGTATCTACAGTTTATTACATCGTAGCATAGTCACATCCTTTGTGAATTTCTTGACGTATAAAGTTGTGAATATATTGAAATTGAGATCTGTCTAACCGATAGTAATTTTAAAATCATCAGGTAACTCTGCAAACAGTGGAAAATCTCCATTTTGCTAGACTGTAAAGTAACAACTCGTTAATTTCACAGTCTGCCTCTCAACTCGCGAGCTGTCCGTGTTCAGCACCAGCCAGGGTCTGTGTCATGCTGCGCCCAGCACCGCCCGTCTCACAAACTGTCCTGAACTGCGCTGCGTCGCCTGCGCATCAGCATGCGCTTAGCCCGAGTGCAAAATGTGGTCCTGGGAGCTATTTCTAATATTAATACTAACACTAATTCCAAAAATTACATATAATAATCTAGGTCGCAAGTATTAAACGAGTAATTACAATTTAAAAGGCCGTAATTATTCCCTAATATGTTTGACAGGTCAGCCATTTTATGTGTACGAAACGCGAACCATAGACAACGTGATATTTTATTTTATTTACCATAGCCACCTTTATTCTCTGTAGATAGCCATGAAGCAGAATTTTGGCAACGTCGCATGGTAGGCCGATTGGCGCTGTCACTTGCCGTTAATTTTGTTTGTCTCGCGTCGTGTCGTGCAATTTTTACGGTAAATAACTGATGAAAACAGTAATTATTATAAAAGTATTTTCACAATATTTGGCTTAGAATCGGTAACAGTCCATGCTGAAATAAACTTATTATAAAATACTTCAATTTCGTCTTGTCTACGGCTTTGTATAACATCAACCAAAGGTGAGTACATCTAAGTTTATTCCTGACTTCTTTATTTTTCATCTCTATTCTTTGTCTTTGTTCCATTACATAATATCGAAGATATTTGTGTTTCTCAAAGTTCAAAGATTCTTGTTTTACCTACTTTTATATCTGTATGTCTGGCAAACCTAAATTTGGAAACATAACCTATAAATTAATCCCATAATTTTATGTAATGAAGCTTTTATTGATTGTTTCAGATGCCAAGGAAATGTTGTGTGCCAGCATGTAAATCTAATTATGCCAGTGTTATAAATTTGAAGGAGCAAAAAGTATGTTTTCATTTCCCAAAGATGCAAAACTTTATGAAGCATGGTTGCGTGCAATTCCTCGTCAAGACTGGGTACCAACAAAGCACTCAGTCGTATGCAGTAACCATTTTTATACTAGTGAAACTGAAACTGAGGAAATTGTTAGTGATGGACAAGAATTGAAAATTCAATTGAGATACCCAAGGTTGATTGAGGGAGCGATACCACACATTTTCAAAAAGCTCCCTTCTTACATGTCGACAGAACCTCCTCTTCCAAGAACCGACCCTGGAAAAAGAAGAACAGCGGCTGAACAGTGTCATGAGAAACAAGTGTCCAAATTTCTAGAAAGTGATAACATTCAAATATTCAATGACTTTGGTGAAAACTTCCCCGACAAGATAAGTGTTAATAAATGGTCATATAAAGTAAAATTTTACAATAAGGTGTATTTCTATATATTAAACATTGATATTGATAGTGCTGATTGTGATGTGAAAGTGGTGAACAGTATCTCCGTCGATGAAGATCTTTCTGTTCAGGTTTATGTGAATGGAAATTTATTACAACATGAGGATTTAAGCTAGATTTTATCAGGTGATCTTAAATTAAAAAGGATGGAATTAAAATAGACTGCAGTAATTATTTAGAGACGTGATATTTAGTACGTGATGTTGATGTTTCTGCCCAAATATATGTCTGCGGTTATGTGTCTCACAGTTTACAAAATCGGTTTTCCTGCCAAGATTGCAGAAATGTTTACATTGATGACAGTAAAGAAGCTTATGTATTCCAACAGACAAAATTATGTTTATATATTTTCACATGTATGCAATTTTTGAATATATTATTAACGATGTAGATTTAGAAATATCATTTCTGAAAATTGTTCAACATAAGGATCTGCTCCATGACTTAACTTTGTATAGTTTACAATCTGATACTTTTTATACAGATTTTTCATCAATATGTAATACATGTGGTAAAGAGTTAAAATAATATTTTAGTATTGCTGCAAATATTTTGGCAAATATTATTCATAATAATTATACTAAACATAAGAATGATACAGATATGACGATAAATTATAAACGACGTAAACTGAACACCTTGGTTTTGTTTGATAACTTAATAAGATAATTTTACTATGCTTACAATTTGGTACATAAAGTGTTATTTTCTATTCCTTTTTATCTCTTATTTAATTTAAAATATAAATTAGTATGTATACTGTTATTCGTTATATTGTTAAAGTAAATATTTTATTTTTCTGTTACTTTGATCAATTTTAAAATTAAGTACACAGTTGATATATATTTTTTTCACAATCTTGTCTTTTCCCACTTATATTCATAATTTGATACATGTATTTTTTTTCTATTTCTTATTTTATATCATTTCTATAAGTTTGTTGTAATTATGAAGTTTTGTGAAATATATTTTGTAAAATACTCATACGAAGCGTTTTAAACTTTAGCTTTTAATGTTTCCTAACCTATATATTTTTTTAATAAATCTGCTTTTCTATTAGTTCGTTGTGATTATGAAGTTTTGTGAAATATATTTTATAAGATGCTCGAATGAAGCCTTTAATAAACTTTAGCTTTTAATGTTTCCTAACCTATATATTTTTAAATAAAATCTCTTGTACTATATTAAAAACGTGTTTTTTTATCCTTTGGTAAACCTTCATGCATCATATTAAAGTAATTAGAAACAGTTTAATTGAAGCCTTTACATGCATTATCAGTTTACAGGTTCGCCCCATAAGATAGACTATATTCGCCAAAGAATATAATTCGGCCGGCCTACCAAAGAACGGAGATTATCGGCCTACCAGTGACAGTTAAATGCGACGTTGCCACATTCACTTCATGGCTCGTTGGAGTGATAAAGGCGGCTATGCCACTACACTACTAGCGAAGTCGGCCGAAGCTAAGAGAATACGATAGTATAGAGGGGTACTTCTGATCGCTTCGTCGTTCGCGAACGAACCGGCTCAGTGAACCGGATCTTTATCAGCTCAACGCTCAATCAGATCAATCAACTCATCATAGGGATTTTGGTTACCTCTTTCATTATATTTATTTTTGGCGATCTTTTTTTGGTTACCTTTTTCTTTTTTTTTTGGCGACCTTTTTTTGGTTACCTTTACGTTACCTTTACGTGGTTACCGGTTACGCCAAAAACCCCTCAGATTCAAATCAGCTCAGCTCAACTCAGGTTCAGATCAAATTGAGCCGGTTCACTGAACCGGTTCAGTTTGAACGATTGAGCTGATGAGCCGGGTCAGTCAGGTGAGCCACCACTAGTGTAGACGCATACTTCGGTCAACTTCGGACTTCGGCCGACTTCGCTAGTAGTGTAGAGCCGGCTGTAGAGTCTGTAGCGTCTGTAGGGACCAAGGGCGGATCCAGCTTTGGCGCCAGGGGGGGGTCACATAGTCGTGGTCAAGTCACAAGAAGTTATAATTTAATTTTGATAATAATAGATACTTACAAGTAAAACGTAGCTATTTTATTAATAAATGTAACTACCTACTGTACTTAAAAATACCTACCTATATTTAAATAACAAAATCAATTTTTCTTTTACGTCTTCTCCCGAAACGCGTTATCACTTCATCTACTACAATGGGTACGTTTTTATGGACGTGGAGAAGTGGCAGTCCAGCTAGAACCATTGAAGCTCTTAGCCGCGATTTGATTCTTCGCAACGTAGAGAAAGATCTTTCCGCTGTCCTACACTAACAGGTAGTGTAGCCATAATACATAAAAATCTTCTTATATTAGGATACATCTCAATATCGCAATTTAAAATAAGGTCGGAAATCGACTGCGGTATGTCCTGACTCCGCTGCCACTTCACCATCCACAGCCGATATTCGTTTACAACGATAGAAACTGGAGTATTATCTAGTAACAATGTATAAACGGTTGCTAGTTGTTTCACAGTTTCAATGTCTTGATTATTGTATTCGCTTTTTGGCATGAAAACGCTTAGTTGAAACAAATTAAGTATTTAAAGAGACAGACGATGCTGTAGGTCACTTATTATTGAATCCAGAAGAGGGTGTCCCGTCCATGTATGAGAAAAAAAATTTTTTCAGCTACACAATCACAAGAGGTATCAAAATTTGCGTAATTTTACACAAATTGCGAAAAAGGTAACAAAAAATAGAAATTTTTGTCATCTTGAGGGCTCTACCGAGCTTTGAAGTATTGTAAATTTTACGTTTTTATAGAGTTACAGTGTCTCTGTCGAGAGCGAGTTTTTCGGGGACGCCTCTGTTATCGGATTCGTTTTTTTATTTTTTATTTTTAAAAAAATAGAGATGCGAACACGGAATACGTGTCACATCTTACTATTTTCAAACTAAGCTAAACGCTTGTACTATGAAAATAGGACTAACTTGCTAGTCTGGAGTGAGGTTCGAACCCGCGACCTTTGGATCACGAGGCGAGTGTCCTAACCACAAGACCAACAAGGTTCTGGGGAAGATTCACGCACTGAATCTTCATCACAATTTGCTGAGACAGAATCGGTTTCTTGAGTAAAACACGACTTTTTTGTTAACCTTATTGACTCTAAAATTTATCTCTGCTGTCGTTTAATTAATCTAGCCATTTCTTTCTTATCAAAACCGTTTATAACCATTTTCCTATCATTTATTTGACCCAACAAAAACTTCTCTCATTGATGTAAACTTTCTTAGGTTTTAGACAGGAACAAGATTCAAATGAAGTGTATTTACAAGTGGAAACGTCAAAAAGTTTCTCAGATGACTAAAAAACATGTCAGTTTATTGTCAAAACTATCACTTCGTTTATTTTTGGGGTTTCTTTTCAAATTGAGATACTTTTGGAAATGGGATTTCATTGGATTAAATAACTCGTTCCTTAGTTACAACTGGAATCGAAGTTTTGGTCCAAATATTGTTGATCTCTTCGGAAACAATCACATATATATCTGATTTGGATGGATCTTTTCAATTATACGTGAATTTCAGGTCGTTCTTGACAAATAAAATAAATTAAATGACGTCCCTTATAGTTGGTAGCTGCTGATTGTCAAGTTCTTTGTGTGGTCCGAACATAGCGTAAGTAGTCTGACTACGCCTCGAACTTCTTATTTAAAAATCACAAAATCCGCTTTTACTACTGATACAATCGCCATGGTACTTTTATGGCATAAAAATTATTTTGGCTACGAAGAAAACACTCGCGAGTCAAGTCAAGAAAGTCCTCAAAACAAGTTCAAACTTGAGGGTATTTGCAGGTTAAAACCTAACAAATTCGAAGTTGCTGGTAACGTGTTGTTGGATGCAAATCGAAACGTCATGTATGATTTACACCTTTTTTATTTATTTTTTATTATTTTTTTATTTTTTTATTATTTAGAATAAAAGTAAATATTTTTTTGTATTTAGTTCAGGAGCCAAAATTGAGGATAGCGAAATATCACCATAAAATGTCAATTTTTCAAAACTTTGTAGATCGGTAGAACCCTAAAGATATAGTTTTATTTTAGTTTTAAAATTATTTTGGTAATCTACGCTTAATTACGCAAGTTTTGAGAGATCTTGTGTTAAGATAAGCCAAAATAAAATTTATCGGGACAGCCTAATGGCTCTGCGGAAATACTCTTGAGCAGATTGAGCAGGTTGGTTATTGGCTCTATGTATTTGTCTTGACACTATTCTGGGACATTTAATTTCTACATTTAGCTGTTCAGCTACTTCTTTAGCCTCTTCAAAAAGCTGCCGGTAAATTACGTCCGCATTTTCTCTTTTATTTTGTAGAACACTTATAGTATCATTAATAACGTCCAGAGCTTTTTTAAATCAATCGAGTTCGATTGCAGTATTCTGCTTAAAGATACAGTAGTAACTGAAAAATAAAAAAGTAAGTGACTGAATGTGAGTATAAGTATTTTAATTAGTGGTCCACCTAGGTCCTGGACCCAGTCCAGGGGGGGGTCATGACCCCCATGACCCCCCCCTGGATCCGCGCTTGGTAGGGACTGGCATAGAAAAGAGACAATATAGGGACTGGTAGGGACACGGAAAAAGTATCAATTTTTTTTTCGATCGATACCGATACTTTTGTACTCGATTCTTTTAAATCGATACTACAGATTTACAAAAAATCTTCATATAAAATTCAAAAATGTGTCGGTAATGTGAGATTTCGATTATACAGACTTACAAAAAAATCATAGTTAATCCAAAAAGTATCGAAACTTGGGGTATCGATACCTACTATTGTTTCGACGCTTTTGCGAAAACGATACTTTTATATACCACTCATGGGTAAAGTATTTATACTTTTCATTGTGTCCCTACATAGATCGCATAGATAGACCATAGAATAGATGCTGATAGAAGCTTAGATAAAACATAAACTACAACGAAGGAACGAAAGTAGATTGAATGCAGTGGAGATGAGATCTCTCAGACGTATGTGCGGCAAATCCATTTACGATAGAGTAAAGAATGAAGATATTAGGAATTAATGTAAATCTGATCTAAGCATAATAAATAGAATTAAAAAAGGGTCTCTCAAATGGTTTGGGCATGTTGAGCGAATGAATGAGGAAAGAATGATAAGAGAGATATATAATGCAAATGTTGATGACGTCCGAAAGAGAGGGCGACCATGGAAGACGTGGCATGATCAGATTAACCAGATACTGGAAGATAGTCCAGTCAGAAGCCTCAAGAACCGGCGAGCTTGCATGTGAAGATGTATGAATGTGGATGAGGCGAGAGTTGTATGACAGGACAAAAGAGTGTGGAGCTCTATCCTCTCTACCTATCCCCACGGGGAAATGGCGTGATGGTAAGTAAGTAACTAGACTAAAAAGTGTATTGCAAAGATAAAATAGTGGTACCATAGTACTCGTATATACTGTATATACTCCAAGAGTGGTACCCACGGCAATTAAAAGAAAAATTCATTCATTATAGCGAAGGGAAAAACTAATTTTCAAAATGAAGACTACAACACGCACGCGTTCTCTAGTTTGAAGACTACAAAGTGTGTGCTACATTTGTAGTAGGTACCGAAAAACAATTCTACTTAAATAAACTACATGAAGTGAAGTAATTGTAGTACTACAAAACTGTATCTGCTACAATGACCTATAAGAAGTAAAAAGTGCTTCTTGAAAAGTGTGCTACAGTAGCCGGCAAACATCTTGAAATTTTACGGCGTAGTGGGGGGAAGTTTGCGCATGTACCATTTCACCAACGAGACCCAAATTTTCAAATCCATGGGGGAGGGGTTGTTACAATTTCCAAAGATTTCTTCGTTCGGTCCCAAAACATTCAGTGCCAAAATTTTTCTGTTCCATAGAGAGGGGTGGGGGTTGTTTCGATTTCCAGAGATTTCTTCATTTATCTACACCGACTTCCCAAAAATTACCCATAAAAAATGTACTATTTGAAGTATGTACTTTCAATAATTTTAAGTGTGTGTAGTTTGTACTACACTTCAATGTAATACACTACATTGTAGTAGTTAGTACAGAGCGAACCATCACTACATATGTCACATGTATGTTGAAATGTCGTACAAATACCTTGTCATCAAAATGAGGTTAATAAAAATATAATAATAAATGTTATAAAGTTATTGGTTTACTTTTCTAAATTGTTTCCTTTATGAAATTTACTGTATGAAAAACAAAATGATTCCGGATTTAGACAGTGCATTACTTTGTTCTTTTGAAGACAACGTTGATATCAACGGTATGTATTTGAAATATTTAATAATTTGTATTGAATGTTTTAATTGTTTAATTTTAGCTAACATTTTATGCATCAGATCTATAAACTTAGTTTCACAAAGTTCCTTTTTTTATTTAAAGTGTTTATTTTGTATTTTGGTGATTAAAGATTTAGGCCCGAATTCAGATGATTTAAAGGTTAAGTTAAGCCCAAAAACCGTAATTTTCAGTACAAAACTACACCTTTAACTGAATTCGGGCCTTAGTGACATTGTTTCCAATAATTTAGGCTCAAATTTAGAGTCAATACTCACATGATTTAAATGTTAAGGCACACCTTAAAAGTGTTTTTACTGAAAATTACGCTTTTAAGGCATACCTTAACCTTTAAATCACTAAGTATTGACTCTGAATTCGGGCCTTAGTATCAAAATTTTATGAACGTTACTATTGTTGTGGTGTATACGATGGATAGAAGAATGAGATCATATAGAATAATAAGAGAGGATTTTTTTATTTCTTATAATTCTATTACAATATTGCATAAGTAAAAAGTAGTAGGTACTATTTCTAAACTTTGAAACACCTATAAAGGCAATGAGTTATATATAACAACAAGCAGGAAGAATACCCAAAATTTTAAAAAATGTGGATCAAAGATTGTGTATGCTTTCTGATTGGCAATGTACTTGGTAAGTGATAAGTAAAGGGAAATAGTTAGGTACCTGCCATCTATAAAGCAGTGCGTATTTATTCATTTGTGCCATAAATATTCAAAGTTTGTGAGATGGGCAGTCATTTTTTAACATACATCATAGGAAATTTATACAAATGTACACAAATTCAGTGCTTGTGATGAGGCCACATGTGGATAAATGGTACGGCATTCCTATGTTATGTTATTGTAGGAATGCTACAATTATTTTTATTTTATTTTCAGAACTGCCCGAGTATGTTCAGTCTTTATGGAAAGGCGAATGGGAAACAGTGATCAATGATTCTTTTTTGAAAAATCTTACAAGTGAAGAGGATTGCAAAACAGTTATCCAAAACTACTTTCAACAAATCAAAACGCAGGAGGAGCGTTCTAGAATATTGGCTGCAGCTATCTCTTGTCTCTGTGCATTCTGTGAAATCAATTGGACAGGTCCAAATGCAGCATTAGCTGAGAAGTTTTCCAAATATTTTGATGTCACAGCTGAGACATTTGTACATAACGAGGAAGACATTAATCCTACTATTTTATGCCCAGAACTGCTCTTCATAGCGTGTGAAATATTAAATGGCCTCTTAGTTGGTGAAAATCGTCTGGTAATTTTTTTGAATATATATATTATTACTTATTTCTGTATAATGCAGTACATCATTAAGATGAAATGTACAGACATATATAATATAAAACGTGTAGTCAATTAAAAGCTTTAACTTTAATAAAAAAATTGTATTATGTAATTTGGTTTAGGAATAACAGAAAATAATGTAAAGGAAGGTACTTACCTACATATATAAAAGGAAACACAAGTAGGTACATGCATGTGAATGTTTGTGTGTAGGTATGTGAGTGGGTGTGTGTATATTACATTTGTTTTGTGACCAATTTAGTAAAAGCATGACTGCTGAGATTCAACAAATCTATGTTGAATTTTATTATAGATTAATGTATTTATATTAGGTCCTTACATATGAAATTGATGTTTAGTATGGGAGGAACATAAAGCCGATTTTTTTTATTATAATATATTTATTTAATCAAAGTATGTACCGTTGCTATCTATGCACTTTTGCCATCTCATAGGTAGTTCATCGATCCCTTTACTAAAAAAACCATTCGGATGGGAATCAATAAAATCTTTGAAGGCGGTTTGGACTGCCTCATCGGAGTTGAATTTTTTCCTTTGCAAGAAGTTATCCAAATTTCGAAAAAAATGGTAATCTGTTGGGGCAAGGTCCGGAGAGTACGGTGGATGTCTTAGACATTCCAATTGAAGCTCCTCTAATTTGGTAGCCGTCTGTTGTGCAGTGTGTGGTCTAGCGTTATCATGAAGCAGCAGTGGCCTAGAGCGATTAACCAGCCTCGGTTGTTTAGCAGCTAGCTTTTCTATCATGGTTTGCAGTTGCTGACAATAGACATCTGCCGTAATCGTCTGGCCAGATTTAAAAAAGCTGTAGTGAATGACACCAGCACTAGTCCACCAAACGCTCACAAGTAACTTTTTTGGAGTCAATTTTCGCTTGGGGCATGGTTTGGCTGGTTCGGCAGGGTTCAGCCATTGCGATGAGCGCTTCCGATTATCGTACAGGATCCACTTTTCATCACAGGTAATGATTCGATTTAAAATCCCTTCATTATTGTGCCGGTTGAGTAATGCAACGCAGCAGTCAACGCGCGTTTGTTGATTTGCTTCACTCAATTCGTGAGGTACCCACCTTTCAAGCTTTTTCACCTTACCAATTTCCTTCAAGTGGATTAAAACAGTTTTATCACTAACACCGCAGCCTGCAGCTAACTCGGATGTGGTTTGCGATGGATCCGCTTCCACAATAGCCTTCAATTCTTCATTATCAACTTTGGTCTCCGGCCGTCCACGGGGCTTGTTCTGTAGGTCGAAATTTCCAGAACGAAAACGTTGGAACCAAAAACGCACTGTGTTTTCTTTTGCGGCACCGTCGCCATACACATCATTAATCCTTCGAGCCGTTTCTGCAGCACTGGTGCCACGGTGGAACTCGTACTCGTAAATAACGCGATATTTCAAGTTTTTCATTTTGTAAACTGAGTGACGCAAAGAAAAAAACAATTGAGGAAAAAACAAATGAATTATAATTTTCAAAACACAAATACATGAGTAAATAGCTGTATAAATTTGGATTTGGAATTCCTAACCAAAGAGAAGATATTTGAGATCAAATTTGCCAGTACGGCAAAACGCCAATTTCATATGTAAGGACCTAATATATTAATGTATGTATTATAGATTAATGATTAGGAGAGATGAACACAAAATACATTTCATGTAATAACTTTACACATACATAAATATAGATTAATCTATTTATACATGCAGAAGAGATGAACACAAAATGATTTGCTTATATTTAGCACATAATGCATACATAAATAAGTATGTCTAGTCCATTTTGCCTTGGAATAGTATAGTGATGTTGTTATTCTGAGAGTAAGTGGGTATATTTGAGAAGACTGCATGTGCCTCTGAGGAGCTTGCAAAGCTACATACATATAAGAGTATTTCTCAAAATAAATGTACATCTGTGGAAAAAAAAGTGTGCCTCAAAATAGTAAAAAAGTTAATTAAGTTTTTATTTAATCATACAAATAAAAACAACATAATAGAGTAATTTCACATATTTTTTTTTAAGAAAAATCTTAACTTTGGTTTAGAAAATACGTTATTGAAAAAGATTTTTTTTTAAATATGTACATTAACATTAAAAAACGATTTTGAAAATCACAATTTTAAACTCCTGCCAAAACGCTTATTTTGGCAACTGATGTCAGGTTTAAATTTTTATTTCGATCTGACGTAACACGAACAGCATATTCATGTATTTTGGCATTCGTTAGTTTTTTTCAAAACAACAAGGCTTTTTTGTATAGTGCGTCCATATTGTCTGGGAAAAAGTCTTGTAGATATTGTATGTAGAAATTCATTCCTGGAAACTCCCGTTTTTTAGAGGAAAATGAAGCCAACATTAAGGCATCAATTTTCAGTAAGTTATCAGATTTTCGTTGGGAAAATCCATCCTCCATTATTTGAAATGTGTTCTTAGATAGTTATTTTATTAAAATAGATCACAAAAACTGCAAAATATATACAAAAACCATGCAAACACGAGTAAAAACGAAGCGAAGACGAACAGTGACCATAGAAAATAAACAAATTACAGTGACAAACACTATAGAATATATATGCTTTATAATTCCTGCAAAGCGATATCATTTCATGTTTTAATGGAATCATATTTTTTTAGGATTCTTATTATAAAAATTATGAATGAAAACATTATCTAACACCATCCATACTGAGTTACAAAATATAATTTATTTTTCTGAATCTATTTGATATATTTTCATAGATATTTGTAAAATGTAAAATTACCCTATTACGAAGGAAAAATATTAGTCCTTAAAATGACGAGGAATAAATAATATAATCTTATTATCTAAAGAATTTTAGTAAACTTTATTAAATGATGTTTTTTACCTTCATACAAAAAACAAATTGCCACCCTACCTGCCTCACGTGTTTATACTTCATAAAATACACTGTCACTTTAATATTGTGCATTTTTGTGAATTACAGTCCTTGATTAAATGTAGTTTCTGTATTAAAGTGATTTTCTATGGGGTTACACAATAAAAAAATAATTTAAATGCTAAAAACAAAATGAGTCATATCAATTTACATTTTAATTACTACTCTTTAGTTACATGTTATTTCTACTCCACGTAATTTTTGAACGCATGTGTTAAATTTTAACACGGGCAACACTAACTTCATTCTGATTGGTTGTTGGTTTAGCGTCTCCGCCATAACTTTTATTGTGAAAATCAGTAAGGACGTGTTGTGTAAGTGGAAGTACTTTTTCGAGACAAAAAATATTATAGTCTTTTTTCAAAATATGGTAAGTTTTAATTTATTTATCTTAGTGTAATACGTATGGTACACACATTTGATAATCTTATATATTTGTAGTTTTAGGTTATAACAAACCATTGACTTTTTAGAACCCTGTTTTGTCTAATTCCTATTACAATTTCATAACGTTTTTTTATGAATTGGGTTACTTTACGAAAAAGTACAGTATAAAGCTGAGTGTTTACAGTTACAACCTGATTGAGCATAGTAAAATTCACTGTCACATGCCAAACTCATAAAAATAGTTAAGAATTTGGTGGTGAATGTTACTAAATATGTAGTTATACGTTTAAAACGCACCACGAAACATGAGGCCTGTACAAGAAAAAAGGAAAATGTAAAGGGAAAGGAAAAAAGACTTCATTAAATTATCAAAGATGAAAAATATCCAATTGACAGAATGGATATAAGACAAACAGATGAGATAGAAAATCAGCAAAGTAACGAAATAAAAAATCATAATGAAGTAGGATTAACAACTCACACAAATTAAATTCCTATATTTTTTCACGAGAATTTAGTAAGTGACGAAGTTATAATTAAAGATGATAAAGATATGTTTGAAGCAATATCATTTAATGAACAAGAGTTTAATTACAACGATTTTGATAACAAAGATGTTATAATAGGAAATAATGCGATAGAAAATAACACTGAACATGAATATAATAATATAATTAATGAAAATGATATGCAAATTGAAGATATTCACAAAATCATAGGCAAAACATGTGGACTGACTATTCTTAAGGAAGAAAAACCGAAAAATTTACATAGGTACAAAGAAGAAAGTTGTTTATAAGGGACTTAAACGTCTATCATTAAATAACTATATTATTGTGCCTAAGCAAACTGATAAACCCAAGTTTGAAAAACTGATTGTAAAACCAAAGATATCTTGGAAAAAATGTGATTATTATAAAGATAGTGAGGAAATTTAACTGTAAATAGTTGCGGATATTTTATAAGAACTGTATGTTTTTCCAAGAAACGATTCTCGACCTTTTGTTGAATGCTTATTCAACGTCATCAGGAGGACGACCTTTACCCGCGGAGGTGGAGGTGGACTGTTTCGGTTGGACGGAGAGAATAGACGCAACTATTTACAGTTAAATATGTCTAACGACCATAATAACAACCTTAACTCTTAATAGTGAGGAAATTTATAAAGCGCATATGGATGATGATTAAATTTTTTTTTTTAAATGTTTAATACTGTGAGATTATCACAACAGATGCTGTTTTTATTTCAAAATATTTGTTAAATATTGTGTTACTTAAATTTGGAATGCTTTTTTCATATGATTATACATAATAGGTAAATGAATATTCCCTTGTTTTATTTTAAATCCCTTACTGTAGATATAACAAAATACAAGTAGACACTTAATACAATAAATAAATAAGTATGAGGATAAATACATAAAAAAATCATGAATATCAGATGAAAATAAATTATATTTCGCCATTGTGTATAACAAGCCTTGTGTTTACTATTTAGTTACATCTTAGGAGTATTTCGTAACAACATTTCGTTACAACCTTTTCGTTACATTTATTTTGAGGAATACTCATATAAGAATTTATGTAAATCAATGAATAAATCCAGTGTGCATTGATTTTCAGGTAACACTCTGGTGGAAGTTACGTTGTTACAGTTTATATCAACACGTCTTAGATGAAAACAGTCCTCGTGTTTATTCTATTTTGGATACAGTTTTAAGCCAACTGTCCAATTTGGAGCACACCCTAACAAGTATTCCCAAGTTGCATATATTGCTAAATGTTGAAATGAGCCAAGTTTACTTGATGTACGGGAGAGTTCAACATTCTGATATGCGCCTGAAAAAGGCTAAAGAAGTATCCGGTTTAGTTTTAAATTTAAAAGGTTTGTTTTGTTATTCTGATTATTAAAAGATTTTCAAAATAGATTTTTTTTCCTTTAATAAAAAAATAGAGATGCAAACACAGAATATGTGTTACATCAATATTCTTACTTATTTTCAAACTAAGCGAAACGCTTGCGCTATGAAAATAGGGGTAACTTGCTGGTCTGGAGTGAGATTCGAACCCTTTGGATCACAAGGCAAGAGTCCTAACCCAAGACCATCAAGCTACTCAGATATTGTAGATAAATCAATATTTTTCAAAATAATAATCATATTTGCACTGTCCAAGTTATTTGGACATTGTTATAAATAAATAGATGAACAAAAATTTTCTTTATAGGTGCATTAGGAAAACGAACAAAGTATCAGCAGCAAATTGTTGCACAGTTGACTGTAGATGTTGAAGTCAGTGCATCATTTGATAGGATCTCAGCTAAAACAACTCATGGCAAATCTCATCTTTTGACTTCGATGAAGCTAAACGACGATGTAAGACTGGAAAGCATCCAATATTTGGATATTCACGATAATATGAATCCACAAATGACAAGTTTGGAACAGCAGATTTGCCTAGCAACGGTGTATGTATTTTGTTAATTAAAATAGTTAACATTAACAAATAAAGAAATTTATACATTGAATTTACATGTTGTGTGATAAAATATACTGTCATTTAACCTTTTTAACCCCAATGGTGGTGGTTATAACCAGGGTTCGAAAAAATCTGATTTTTAAATAATATATATTACGATAATAAAAATCAAAAAATCAGATTTTTTTTATATATTAGGTCCTTACATATGAAATTGGCGTTTAGTATGGGAGGAACATAAAGCCGATTTTTTTTTATTATAATATATTTATTTAATCAAAGTATGTACCATTGCTATCTATGCACTTTTGCCATCTCATAGGTAGTTCATCGATCCCTTTACTAAAAAAACCATTCGGACGGGAATCAATAAAATCTTTGAAGGCGGTTTGGACTGCCCCATCGGAGTTGAATTTTTTCCTTTGCAAGAAGTTATCCAAATTTCGAAAAAAATGGTAATCTGTTGGGGCAAGGTCCGGAGAGTACGGTGGATGTCTTAGACATTCCAATTGAAGCTCCTCTAATTTGGTAGCCGTCTGTTGTGCAGTGTGTGGTCTAGCGTTTTCATGAAGCAGCATTGGCCTAGAGCGATTAACCAGCCTCGGTTGTTTAGCAGCTAGCTTTTCCATCATGGTTTGCAGTTGCTGACAATAGACATCTGCCGTAATCGTCTGGCCAGATTTAAGAAAGCTGTAGTGAACGACACCAGCACTAGTTCACCAAACGCTCACAAGTAACTTTTTTGGAGTCAATTTTCGCTTGGGGCATGGTTTGGCTGGTTCGGCAGGGTTCAGCCATTGCGATGAGCGCTTCCGATTATCGTACAGGATCCACTTTTCATCACAGGTAATGATTCGATTTAAAATCCCTTCATTATTGTGCCGGTTGAGGAATGCAACGCAGCAGTCAACGCGCGTTTGTTGATTTGCTTCACTCAATTCGTGAGGTACCCACCTTTCAAGCTTTTTCACCTTACCAATTTGCTTCAAGTGGATTAAAACAGTTTTATCACTAACACCGCAGCCTGTAGCTAACTCGGATGTGGTTTGCGATGGATTCCGCTTCCACAATAGCCTTCAATTCTTCATTATCAACTTTGGTCTCCGGCCGTCCACGGGGCTTGTTCTGCAGGTCGAAATTTCCAGAACGAAAACGTTGGAACCAAAAACGCACTGTGTTTTCTTTTGCGGCACCTTCGCCATACACATCATTAATCCTTCGAGCCGTTTCTGCAGCACTGGTGCCACGGTGGAACTCGTACTCGTAAATAATGCGATATTTCAAGTTTTTCATTTTGTAAACTGAGTGACGCAAAGAAAAAAACCATTGAGAAAAAAACAAATGAATTATAATTTTCAAAACACAAATACATGAGTAAGTAGCTGTATAAATTTGGATTTGGAATTCCTAACCAAAGAGAAGATATTTGAGATCAAATTTGCCAGTACGGCAAAACGCCAATTTCATATGTAAGGACCCAATATATCCGATATATATCAAAAAATGGATATACATATATCCAAGCTTTTTTCTGCTTTTTTGCACACGTCGATTGATACAAACTCGAAATAATTAGGAAATTAATTTTTTTATTTTGTACATGAATGAAAAAAGCTAATATATGCAATTACTATATATAAGTTATAAAAGTTGCTCTTTCTAATGTAGTATTATGGGTGTTTCTTTCTTTGTGTAAAATTAAAAACGGATTATATAAAACAAATTATTTACTTTTATGTCGTATTCAATCAGAATCTAATCTACAAGATTTAAAAAAAAAGTATCTTTAGTAGACATTTACTTTTAAAATTTAAATCCTTAACTTTTTTAATAATCAGTCTGTTTAAGAGATCACATGAAGACTCCTCGGGAAAAACAATGAATGTCAAGAAATGTTTATTTAAAGAAACAGTTTTGTTCCCCACGGAAACAAGTACATGCAGGTGCGGTCCGCCGAGCTCGCTTCCGAAGCCGAAAATATAGTGGCCGGGCCGGGGAATGCAGTGCGGTCGCACTGCATGGAGAGCAGGAGAAATTCCGCCGCAAGTTGTCGCCTCCGGTGGTGAATAAAGCCAGTAGATCCAAAATCGTGTCCAAGTCCAAAGCAGAAGTTAGAAAAATCCAAATCCAAAGTAAAGCAGGGGTCAAAGCAGGAGAGAAGTAAAACGCAGATGAAGTGTTCCAGTAGGCGTACTCGGCAGAGGCTACCAGCAGAATGGTAGCGCTCGCCCGCCGGCGTGTCTATTTATACAGTTCGGAAAGCGGACCCCCTGACTTGCGCGCCGACCAATCGATTAGAAATATTACGCCACCCCCCCGGGGATTTAAATAAGTCATTTATACAAATCTATGTCTTGCCAATAGAATGACATATTATATTTGAGAATATATGCCGTTTACCGCGGACTTTTCGAAAATTAATTCATTAAAAAATAGTAAACAAGTGTTTACCAGATTCTAATTATTATCATTAGATAGATCTCAACCAAGCGCATCCTTAGGTGATATTTTCAAGTGTGTCGGATAAATATTAATTGCGTAATAAGCATTAAAAGTGGGCCGCGAAAAATGAAGCGAGTAATTTTACATATGTAAAAACATACCAATCTAATAGATGTTCGCACAAGGAACATGATAAAAAAGGTTTCAGGCCGATACGACGTCTATAACGTCCATAATCTGAGTTCAAAAAATATCGACCAGCAGCGCGTCAGTCGCGAGACCCGCTGCGGCGAAGGCCGGGAATTTTCCTTTGGCTCGCCCGTGCCTGAGTAGGTTCGGTCCGATAAAGGGCCAACACCATTTACTGAATATCAAAAAGGATGCGATTGGCGCATTTAAAATATCCAAGTATTTTACTTCCTTGCCCCTCTGAGGAAGGATTTTTTTTATATTAATTTTATCAATCTAGCGGCCATTCTCAAATTGGTCCGCGGCGCTTCGCGCGGTTTTACTGATATTACCCCATCGCGCGAGCTTTCCCTGTATGTTACCAACCATGACATATGAATTTTTATTCAAAATTACATTTACAAGTGTCTTAACTAGTCCTTAAATATTCATTAAATATTTCAATCTTAAATACTTCATTAAATATTTCAACCTTAAATAGTTCATTTCTTAAGTATTTCAAATATTTCATAACTTTTTATTTTATAAGACACAAATGTAATTTCTTCAGGGAATTCTTGAGAGTCCAATCGCAGCCTCTGGGAGTCCGTCGCTCGATCGGTCGTCCACGCGTTCCACCGGAGATACCACCGTATCGCGCCGGTGCGGCATTCTATCCTCTTCAGGATCGCAGCGCCGGACCCGCCGCCCGCACCGACTATCCGCGCGGACGCGTGGTGGGATGCCTTATGCATCCCCACTGTTGTATGTCCCTGCATGTTGCCATACCCACAGTGTCTGTCCATACAAGGACGGCAACTCTAATGAGGGCCACCTCTGACGACTTGAGATGGGTCATCATCATCATCATCGTCTTATGATGTTGCCATCATAATCTACCTGTTCGATACAAGTTTTTTATAGTTTCAAAGCCTATATTTCTTTATTTTTTTGATCTTTTTATATAAATATTGAATCAACTTATTACTTTATAAACATGTTCTTTGTCTGTACTTAAAAATATGCAAATTCACAACAACGTTTTTTGACATTCGGCGGGCGGCATTTCTGTTTCTTGCGATAGATAAACAGATATAAATTGAATTATTACAGCTGACCACAATGATTTTACCGTATATGTATATACTCCAGTATTACATAAAAGGGTTTTACCCAATTCTGATTTATTGTATAAAATAATACCCCAAAAAGTTAGCAAATGGCATTAAAATAAAAGGTCAATTTCACAAAAAAAAGTGACATTCATTTTTTTTTCTCGAGTCTTCACATGTGTTATAATGTCGTTATATAGCGTATGTCAAAAAAACAACCGTTTTTGATTTTTATTAAACAATGAAAACATGCATACTTTGATAAAATGGATTATACAATTATACAAAAAGAAAATCTATTATAAATACATGGTAATAAAATAAGTATGAAAAAAAATTTGGAGAAAAATTACAAGATGCAAGAAGAATTACTTTAAACCAATCAGAAAACATTTATAGAAGCAATTTATTGATAAAGAAAATTTTAACACCTCAATAATAAAATAAAATAAAAAGCCGGAAAGCAAAAAATTATGTACGACGAAAAATAATTCATAACACAATTTAAAATTGCACCCCTGGACAGTCGTTCAGTATAAGTACCCACCTTATAAGTTTTTCTTTGTTTCTTTTCCACTCCTCTGGTTTTTTACACGTTTTCTGCTTTTACCAATGGGTGCAGGGTGAAGGTGCAATAGAAGAGTAAATTAATTCACTCATTTTTTGAAATCACGTGAAACCCACAAATAAACAACTAAAAATTGGAACCGCTAATCTGTCAAAAATCAAACACAATTGAACAGATTGCGACAATAGCGACCATTAAGTGAAATCTACTTAATGATTGGTCTAATTAACAAGATGGCCACCATTTCAATGACGCTCAGAGGAATTAAGTTGATGATGAAAGACAGTGAATTTGTTCATAGGTAGGTTTTGAAACTCAAGTTGACTTTTTAATAGCAATAACTTCAGATTGGTACTTGTTATGATAGTAAACTAATATTATAAATGTTGGATTGAGCTTAGATAATATATTGGCATTCAAATCTAAAAAAAAACGAAAATGGTTGTTGGGTAGGTTTTGATACGCAGCTACTCATATATCGTGATATATATCATGATATATATCCGCGGATATATATCCTCAAACCCTGGTTATAACCAACATAAAATAGATGGGACTTACTGTTGTATTTTGCTATTACTTTGTGGTTATTCATTATGAATATAATTAAACTAGTTAACTTAGTTTACACCACTAAAATTTATTTGGTAAAACCAACCGGTTTCGGAAACGACGTTCCTTCATCAGGGTATACCCAATACTAATTGAACTTTACAAAAATTATAAACAATCATACTTCAGTGTTAAGTGTCCAAATGGGGGTAAATAGTGGGGGGTGCGAAAGAAACATTAGATGGGACTTGTTTATGTACACATGATGTTTCTCTGAGACATTTGTCAAATGTAAAAAATTTTGGCTTCAATTAACAAAATTGGACACCTTGAAATTAGTAGATATATGTAAAACAAACTGATTTTTACCTTTAAACAATATTAGTAGATACTCATTTTATATAATACTAGCTGTTCGTATCCGGCGTTGTACGGATTAAGGATTAAATTGAAAATAAATGTGTGGGGGGAAACAAAGGTTTCATTATTTTGCAAAGCCTCTAATTAAAACAATGTTTCCATTTAATCAAGGCTGGGATGGATAGAATGTCCACGTAAGAAATGTGGCCTATTTTTTCCGTCAGGAATATGTGTGCAAAATTCGGGTCCAATCGGTCAAGCAGTGTAGAATTGTACAGAAAAATTATTTTATAATTTATTCTTAAGAAAAAATTTCATCGAAATCAAACAATAAGTTCTCGATATATCATAAAAAAGCAATTCCATACAAAATTTATGAGAAAAAGTATTTTCATATTTTTTTTCATGATTTTTTCCAATGTTTTAATAGTTATTCTGTTATTTGGGGCGGAGACAAATCCAACAAATCAAAGATCACAAAAATCGGTCCAGCTGTTCTTGAGTTATAAATGGTGTAAATAACCCAACTTTGTTTTATATATATATATATATAACAAAGATATAGAAAAAAAATGTAGATTCGTCATATCAAAATTGATGTGAATTGATGAATATTAATAATGTACCTACATAACAAAATTGTACAATGTTACATAATAGGGGTCAAGACATGATTGTTATGATACTGCGAACCATTGAGAATTGACCCGTATGTCTGTAACAAAATTAAATTTTTTGACAATATATTTTGGTACCTAATTATATTATTTTTGATTTCCAAACGCAGGCAGTACATCCAGCGTTCACAACCAAAGGATGAATTGGCTGATGAAGAATTATTACCTTTTATAAATCTTCTCTTAGCTCAGGAGGATGGTCCGTGGGCAACAAGAATTACTGCCTTTTTGATGAAATGTAAACTTGAATCAAGAAATAAACGGACAATTGAAAGATCAATGATGCAGTGTGAAGAAGTGGTCAATAATTTTACTAATCTACAACCAAATGTAACAAGCAGGTAAATCAATTTTGCCTTTATTTTCAAACTTAATGTATAGTAAATTTCATTTAAGAAAGATCGAATTAGTATGCTTAACCCATGTGTTCAATGTATGTTTTTTCCTTGTGTGGGTGTTTACGGGTATAAACACCAACACAGCGAAAGAATGTGCCTCGCATGGCTTCCACATACTGATCTGATTGTCTTTAGTCGAAAGAGGTCTACATTCATATTGTTACGGACAGGGTCAAATAATCAGAAATTGACTCATGGGCCGACAACAAACACAAGGCGGAGCATGACGAACGCGCCGAGCAGTCGCCGGACGCCGAGCGGGGCGCTTGTGTTTGCTGCGGCGAGCGCGGCTGCGAACACTGCGGAGAGAGAGAGTTGTTGAGCGCGCCGTCTCTGACGACCTGGTGATCAACATCTCGGACGGCTTTGTTGGATGAATATTGACGTGACGGCGTGACGACCCGCCCGGCCTCCAATGTGATTTCCAGCAGCACAAGTAGCGATACAAATGTGAAATTTGTATATATTTTTGAATTATTTTTTCAATTCATTTCAATTTATTTATTTTTTATACAACATTTACATTACAAACATATGTTTAATTCGTAAATGTCATAAACAAGTGAGAAAATATACACACAACAACAAAATATCAAACATACATATATAAATTAATTCATATCAAAGATATAGGAGAATTCTGCTTTGGAAAACCCTCTGAGAGACATGGAACAGTTCAATGTCCAGAGTGATATTGTTTAGCATAGCAGTAGCTCTTCCAACAGGCAATAACCATTGGCAGGTTGGTCCTGTATATTGGAATGTGAAACAATCTATGCTAGCGTTATCTAAGGTAATTATCAGGAACATACAAACCAATGCTCCACATAATTTCAGGATTATCGATCATACTGCACAACAATCGATAAAAATGCGTTATCAGATACACATTCCTTCTAGTCTCTAAACTATTGTAGCCAAGCTTACCCTGGAGAAACTCGGTTCGGTAAAGCCAAGGATAGTGCCCATACTCTCTCTCATGTAGAGATATCTTAGAAACTTATTTTGTACTTTCTCCACCATAAGTGGGTACTTCAGCTCATGTGGCCCCCAAATCAATCGAACCACTCTCGAATCTACTTCGCACCAAGGAGTTGTAAAGAGTTCTCAGTACGCTATTTTCAAAAACCTTGGCTGTACGCAGAACAAATCCTAACATTCTCAATGCATTTCTACTGACCGCCTCTATGTGATCGTGAAATGACAGGTTGCTCAAAAATCTAATGCCGAGATCCTTAACATTCAACGTTCGTGTCAGATTTTGATCATTCATTTTGTAGCGATAAATAGTTTTTTGGGCCCTAGTGAAAGATGTAACCGAACACTTGGAAACATTAAACAAAAGTTTATTTCGCCTTTCCCATTCACATATATTTGATATATCTGCTTGGAGAAGATGAAAATCATCCAAGGTTATCCACCTTTAAAAAAATCTTTAAGTCATCCGGGAATAACAGAAAGCACGAGTTTAAAATTACATTATTAATATTATTGATAAAAATCGAAAACAACAATGGACCCGAGTTGGAGCCTTGCGGGACACCTGAGAAAGTATGGAAACACTCTGACGCGAATAGACCGTAGGAGACGAATTGGTTTCTATTTTGGAGGTAGCATGCCATTAATTTTATCAAACCTTCTGAGAAACCAATCCCATACAGCCTTTTCTATAATACATCATGGTTGACTGTATCAAAGGCCTTGGCGAAGTCATTATATGTACAATCTATCTAATGTCCCATGTCCAGTGCTTCCATTACATATTCGTGAAAACCATCAGATTTATCTCAACCGAGCGACCTTTCCTGAATCCATGCTATTCATTAATTATAAATGGCTCTACTTGGGAAGCGACAATTCTTTCTACTTATTATAATTTCAAACACCTTAGCTGGTGCAGAAAGAATAGTTACAGGTCTGTAGTTTTCTATGGATGACTTAGAACCATTCTTATATATTGGAGTAACTTTTGACATCTTCCATGTTTCTGGGAAGATCCCTGTATTAATGAAAAGATTATATAAAAAACAAAGTGTTTTTTTTTATCAGTTCCACACAACCTTTTAAGAGAAATGTTGGAATGAAATCTGGGCCAAGAGAATGAATATTACTTAATTTTATATCGTGTCGGACTCATCTTTCTCACTGATATTTTGAACATCAATAGACTGTTGATACCTTGTGTGAGGCAGCGCCTTGGCGCCCTCGTGAGGCACGTTATATGCATTAAAAAATATTATAATGGATTGTAATTATGAAATATATATATATATATATATATATATATTATAATACATTAAATATTATGAAATATATATATATTATAAAAATATAATATATTATGAACATTTATATTGGAAAGGATGGTTAATAAAATATATGAGACGAGTGTTGAAGGCAACAGAAATAGAGGGCGTCCGCGAAAGACCTGGCATGATCAGATACAACAAGTGTTTGAGGATGGCCCTGTTAAAAGCCGCAACAACCGTAGAACTTGTATGAGAAGATGTATGAATGTGGCCGAAGCAAAAGTGGTGTGCCAGGATAGAAGAGTGTGGCGTTCAATCCTCTCTGCCTACCCCTGCGGAGAAACGGCGTGATGGTTAGTTAGTTAGTTTATATTGTTTACAAATTCATAGTTGAAATAAAAATTAAAATAAACGAGTTGATGGCGTACTGTGTCAAGTTGCGTACTGCGTTAGAAGTCAAGCCGAAGGGATTCTTCCGCGAGGTTTGTGCCCTGTGGGCATAAGTACTGGCGGGGTAATGTGTGCGGTGATCCGCGGAGAATGAAAACACGCCAGTACGGGAACCTTGACTCGATGTCCGAGCGGCAGCCCGAGCCTTCTTTTTTTTTCTTCTGTTCTTTTCCACCGTTGAATCCGCCTGCGGGCCACATGACATGGAATTGAAGTAAGAATGCTTGCAAGTACCTGAGTAGTCTTACGTGCCGGCTGTAAATCCCAGTACTCAAACCAAGCTCTCGCCTACGACACGGCAGAATACCGATCACGAAAAGCTTGAAGGACTGCCCCGGGCGGTTGTCGCGGAGACAGTCCATCGTTGAATTAATCGAGTACTGGAAAGCCTGCATCGAAATATTTTCGAATATTTCCAACCCTCATTGGGGAGCACTAGACTGGTAGTGCGAGCTCAGGCGATGAGTCAGCGCCCAGGCGCTGGCATGGCAGCCGATGTCAATAAGGTCGATTTTAATTAATCAACGATTACAGCCATTACCGCGGTTGCAGCGTCTTGAGACTTACATCATCGCATTTCTTACAAGAATGTCGATCTGGTGAATATATTTTCAAGTGTATTCTGTGACACTAGCACACAGGAGAGCTGATTGAAAAAATCCGCTTCGCGCGCCCTGTTGAATTGTTCATAACTAGAGTAATTTTAATTTGTCGTGATCGACACTATAATAAAAAAGCTAACTAAAAATAACTAAAAAATGCGCTGAATCGCGTACTTTATGACTGTCATAGAAAGAATCTTTATTTCTATTTTTGCTGAATTTGTTTTGATATACGGTCGCTGTGATCGTAATATTTTCTGTAATATCTTTAATATTAGGATTCTGCGTGTCCAATAAATTATGTAAAGCCAGGGGTACGATTCTCCATTTTCCATATAAACGAAGCCCCGGCGGGCCAGAATTCATTCGCTTCTGTGCCATATTCGCCATTGGACCACTTCTTCTGAGTTTCATTTCTTCACCCTGACCCCTGCTTGCTTTTGGACTTCTGCTGAATTTGGATTTGACTACTGCTTTTGGACTTTTCATCTACATTTTTTACGATTTGGCACCATACCGGCATTTGACCTTTGGCGCATTTCACTTGGACTATGAGACTTCTGCTGCGCAGCTATGTGCCTGAGCGAGGGCATTCAGTGACTTCTGGTGTCACCCTCTACATCGGCGGTGAAGATCACTGAACCACATTAAAAAGGTGTTCTTGTACGGAACACATGTAATATACCCAGAATTGTTTTTTGTGTATTTTTTGTTTCAATATTATTTTTTCATAAAAAACATTTTTCACATTTTACATAAGAATGCTAAGCTAAATGTGGTGTAAATGCAGTTGCTGAGGAATATGTGTGGAAAATCTTTGAACAATACAATAATGAAGTGATTGTTATGATGGCTGTAGTGTAATACGTAGAATAAATAAAGGATGAGCGAGGTAAGGATGGAAAAGAAAATTAATAAGGCGAATATTGAAGATAGCAGAAATAGAGGGCTTCAGTGGAAGACTTGGCCTCACCAGATGAACCAACTATGGATGGCCCAACAATCAAAGAGCGTGCATGAGAAGATGTGTGAAAGTGAATGAGGCAAAAGTGGTGCGCTAAGACAAAAGAGTGTAGCGTTTTATCCTTTCTGATTACCCCTCTGGAGAAACGGAATGATGGTTAGTTAGTTACATAACAATGGAAAAACAACATCTGCTATAATATACTAGAAAACTAGGCAATGATTTACTAAGTCCCTCAGCATAATTGCTATTGTGTATGTTGAAATGGAGGGGTTTGCCTATGTATTATGTTGGGAAGCCAATTTTTTAGGAGTGGATAGACTGCCTTGAAGTTGGGAGCCAATTTGTTGGGAATGAAAATCAATATGCAATTGTTCATGAAGAAAAAGATCCTAATGATCTGATTAAACAAATAAACTTATGAAAATATCAACTAGTCATTACAGAACATGATAACTCAAATGTCGTCTCGGCTCAGGGTTAAATTATATTAATATTTTAACTCACACCATGCTTCACTGATTTCCAATTTCTGCAGTAAAATAATTCAAATAATTTATCAACTATGAAAGTTGCGGCCCTTGTAGCCCAATGGGCATGACACTATCTTCTCATACCAAGGGTTCCGGTTTGATTCCCAGTGAACCACGATAAATTTATGTAATTTACTCAAGCCTTCATGTTTTTGTGATGTGTTTCATTACAGTAATTGAGCAAGTTGTACCTTTAAAAAAATATCCAAAGTATCAAATTGGGTTGATGTTCTTGCTCCCTTTAACAAGCCGATATCTACCTTCCTTGACATCTTGTTATGTTGGCATCTTTTATTTCTTGACGACCACACAATTTGTCTTGTAGGGTCCACACCTTGCATTCCCCATTAGCATCGTCTTCATGGATATCAAATTTGCTACGTGCGAAATTTAGTATGTATAGACATACCACTATAACTTGGCGTGTGAGGGAGGGCGTCCCTGTCGCGTAACAGAAGTTGTCAGGGTGTAAATTTATTACACAATACATAATTTACAGAATGTCCGGTGACCGGTGTCGTATTAAATACAGAAATTTGGTCGGGCAGCACTAAAGAAACTATGCAGTAATGGCGGCCGTTCTATCTGTCAAACTGTCAGATGGTAATATCGGTCCATTATTCGCTTTTTCAGCTTCGCAAAACTTTAATACTTCATTGGCAATTGTTCTTGCACCATTCCGGACTGTTTAAGATGTTTTGGACATAATAATTCGGTGTATATTGGTAATCAAGATGTCACAGCTCCCGACCAAATACAAAATTGAACTAAATGACAGGGCGAGGGGTTACCGCCGGGTGCAGGCGGGGCGGGTTTTAGTTCCAAATTCGCCGCACGCCAAGTTACGTTGGGCAAGCAATAGTTCTTTTCACATCTCAGGATACATTGCAATTTATTGTCATGCAATTCTCTTGTGTAATCTTGATTTATTGGCGACCGTTATCGATTGTAACATCACAATGAATTTGTAAACAATATAAATGTTAACAATATCTTTAAAGATAAATATCATTATATCAACTTTTTATTATTATATTTTCTTTAGATTGTCCTACCTATGGGCCAGTGCTCTACCTCCAGTGCTGAACTGGCGGTCGTTATTAGCTGATCTTCTGCTCAGTATCGGATTGGTGAAAGGCGCATTGGATTTGTATCTGAAACTGCAACTATGGGAAGAAGTTATAGCTTGTTACACTGTTTTGGAGTTGCGTCATAAAGTGAGTGTAATTTTAAAGTAAAGTAGGCTATCAAAGTCCACTACAGGATACCACATTTTATTTTACATGGCTATAGTAATATAACTTAAATTATTTTTTAGGCGGCGGAGATTATTCAACAACAGATTGATATTAAACCAACAGTGAAATTGTATTGCCTTTTGGGAGACGCCACTGGTAATGTTAATTCACAATTTTTAAATGTTTATTTAATTTTCTTAAAATATTATGTTGTATACACGTGTACATTTAATTTTAGATAATATTAAGCAGTATGCGAAAGCTTGGGACTTTTCCAATCACAAGAGCAGTCGAGCACAAAGGCACTGGGGGAATTATCTGTACGCGCATAAGAAATATGAGGAATGTATTCCGCACTTTCAAAAGTCCTGTGAAATAAATTCTCTGCAAGAGCTAGTTTGGCTCAGACTGGGGTAACTGTTTCTGATATTACTTTAATTTACGGTGTATTTCTAAATTCATGTTCATTTATTTTATTAATGCACATTTACAATTATATTTACGTTACTGTAAAAAATTAGCTTTCAATTATAAATTTTGATTATAAATTTATAATTGAATTATAAATTATAAATCACACTGAAATTTTTTTTGGACTTCCAATTATGTCACAAACTGTTTTGGTGCCATTAGATAAATTTAATTGCTTATTTAAAAATCACAGTTAACTATAACGGCATTTATAGATTGTTCTGAATTTTGTAAAAAAAATTATAATAAGTGTATTATTAATTAGTACACCGGGTTTTGACAAAATTAGAATGGACGACATAAAAAGATAAAAAAAGAAATTAGTCCTATAATTGCAAAATTGATAAATCTTAGTGTAACCAAAGGAATTGTACCAGAGGATCTGAAAATCTCTATAATCAGACCGATTTATAAATCAGGAAATCACAAAGACTTCACAAATTACAGACCGATTGCTCTTTTATCACGCATAGACAAAATAATGGAAAAGGCAATAATGGGCCAAATAAACCAATATCTACAAAAACAAACAAATAATAAACGAAGCACAATATGGATTCCAAAAAGAAAAAAATACAACTAAATTATTATCGAACTTGACAGACGAAATAAATAACTCTCTAAACGAAAAACAAAAAATCGGAATAATATTCATGGATTTTAAAAAGGCATTCGACACACTCGAGCACGACATAATATTAACAGCAATGGATGAATGTGTAATAAGAGGATCTCTAAAAAAATGGATGCAAAACTACATGACCAATAGAAAACTTACAGTAAAAATTAACAATACGAATAGCGAATTATGCAATATTGAAACAGGAGTTGTAACGGGATCAAGTTCGGGACCAATATGTTATATTGCGCACGTAAATAGTTCTCCAAATGTTATTAAAAACTGCTCAAAAAAGATGTTTGCAGATGATACATGCATATTATATGCAGACAAAAACAATAAAAAAATTTAAGAAAACCGACAGGAAGACTTAGATCAAATCCTGAAATGGTCACATGATAACGGAATAATCATAAACACAAAAAAAACTAAATATATGTTAATACATTCCGCTTATACAAAAGACAAGGACAAAGATCTGAAATGAATAGGGCATTCATTTGATTGTTTGCATAAAAATCACAAAGATTGCAGCTGTGAACGCTTGGAAAAGGTAGATAAATATGTATACTTGGGACTAACAATGGACAAAAACTTCACCTGGACAGAGCACGTAGAAGACACGTGTAAAAAGCTAAGAACTCTACTAGGTAAATTCTTCCATCTCAAACATTGTATTCCAAGACACACACGTTATTGCTTATATTATAGTTTAGTAGACTCAATTGTAAACTATGGCCTAAAAAGTAAAACAACTACAATTAAGAAAACAGTAAAACTTCATTATTGCGAAATCCAAGGGACGGAAAAATATCAATTTCGTTATAACGAATTCCCACATATAACGAATTTTTTTTTCCTAATATGTGTATTATGCGCCATGGCAAAAAAAAGTACCGCGGCCTTAAAAGAGATCGCAAATGGTTTTGAATACGTCCCCATTGTCGGTTTATATGGATGCTACGTAATAAGACATTCAGCAAACAAAGGAAATTATGAGTATTTAAAATTAATATCCCTGAGAAATCTGACACTTTTTTTTTTAATTTAATAGTCACATAAATTACATAGGTAGGTACGTATGCCGTAAAACGCGTGCAGTAAAACATCGATCTCTTAAAATTATATAATTTATTTTCCGTTGTTTAGTTTTGTTTAACTCAGTTATTTGACTCAAAATAAGAACTCGGATGATAATATTGGTGACAGAAAATGCCGCGAACGCCGCGCCGCGCCGGTAGTTATAGCTTTCTAAAATGCCGTACACAATGCAATCAGTGTAAGTATAATATGAAAAGTGATAAAAGTTGATGGTAATAGAGAAAATGAAAAATTCCGATAATATTGCGCGTAATAAATGATCGTAGAGGCGTTCACAGAAAAGCGGCCGTACACATGCGCGCGACTTTGTGCCCTGCGCCGCGGCGGCTGGCGGGGTTATTCCCCACCGCGTGTTTGCGCGAAATTTTGTTTGTTTTTTCGTTATACATATTGGGATATTTCGATTTAAGTAGATACAATCTGTATGAAAAATGTGATGCAATATTTTTACGCGTTCTAGAAGACAATACACACATGCCTCATTCTAACCTTTTTTGACAATGGGCAATAAAACTATTGTCCCAACTAGAGTTCACAGGGATTATGCCAAAATGCTTTATAGGGGCCCATTAAAATCCCAAGGAGAAATTTTAATGAATTTAAAAACCCCAAAAATACAAAAATTGAAGGAGCTCGCCGCTTTTGTTTAGAGATTTATTGCCGGCCGGCAGGCCGTAAAACTATCCCGCCCTGCTTATCATCGCTGATGACATCTCGAAAAAAATTTGTTATATATTTACGTAAATGTATGGATGTGTCTTCCTAGGAACTAAAATTATTTCATTATACATATTAACGAAATTTCGCTATATAAATATATTTTTGTATGAAAAATTTACTGTGGGGGATTAATTTTGAAAAAAATTTCGATACATGACGTTTTTCGGTATAACGGGGTTCGTTATAACGAGGTTCTACTGTAATTAAAACTATAGCAAATAAAAAACAAAAAGAAGCATGTAAGGACCAACCGGAAAACCTATTCAAAATGTGTAAAATCTTACCGATCCAAAAACAACTTGACTATAAAATAACACTGGAAGAATACGAGAAAGATAGTTTCAAAACACCAATACATCATGAATATACGACAAGACAAATAATGAATAAAAAACTAGAAATAAAAAAAACAAATAATTGTTATGGAGACAGAACCAAACAGTGCGTAATTCCAAAATTATTCAACAAGCTACCGGATAAAATAAAAAATGTAACGGGTCAAAAAAATATAAAAAAGACATTAAAGAAATACTACAGTGAATTGTGAAGTGGATAGGAAAAGCAAAATGAGTTTAATATAGTAGCTTATTATATAATATATCATAAAGTAAATACAATTAAGTAAAGAAATGTACATACACTTATTATAATTAAATCCTTGCGTTTAAACTGTAATTACAGTTTTGCAAGAGGTAATTTAAAATAAATAAATAAATAAAAAAAAACAACCAATTTGAATGAAGTTCATCAAAACCTGTACATATATAACCAGTGTATATTATTCTTCTAGAAAGAGCAATGAAGTAATCCAATCAAGCCGTCCTTATTCATTGATTATATTAGTATTAAATTATGATTAGTATTAAATGTAACAAAGTCACCGCCTGCAGTAATAAAAGTAACAATTCTGCCAGAGTATTACCATCAAGCGCTATCTCAAAAAAGAAGCAGTGTCTTGGAAATAGACATTTAAAAATTGACATTTTTAAATATATTATGTCAACATCATCTTGTACAAGGAGTTTGTCATATTGTATGAAGACTTGTACAAAATACAGTAGAACCTCGTTAATTCGAAATTCAAGGGACCCAAAAAATAAATTTCGAATTATAGGGGCCCGAATTATCGGGGATCGAATTAACGGGGTTTTACTGTAGAAAGAATGGAGTGCCAAGTTACAAGATTCTTTCAGATGTTTATTTAATGGAACTATTTTTAAATATACATATAAAATAATAAGGTACAAGTAATGTCATTATAATTTGTATTACTTGAAATTTTAGTTACGCTGCTTTGACCACTGAGAATTGGGATTTAGCCGCCACTGCGTATAGACGCTACACATATTTAGAACCACATTCTTTTGAGGCATGGAACAACTTGGCCAAGGTGTATGTCAAACAAGGAAATAAAGAGAGGGCTCATAAAGCACTCACTGAAGCAATCAAGTTTAATTATGACAATTGGCAGGTAATCTTTCCTTATCCGATCCAATAAATTATCGGCAGAGCTATATGTGTTACAATTATTTTAATTTTGGTAATTTTTTTATTTACTTAATCATTTTAGTTATATGAATTGTGTTTAATTCTGTATTAAGGTGTGGGACAATATGTTGGTGGTGAGCATTGATACAGGCCACTTTGACGATGTCATTCGAAGTTACCACAGGTTGCTGGACCTGCGCAGTAAACACTTGGATTTAGAAGTTTTAACATTATTGGTAAAGGCATTGGTGCAGGACACTGTTGATGCTGGTGGCAACCATATCAAGAGGTTTCTTAATTCAATTTGAATTATCTTTGTATTAGGTTAATGCATACTTATTCACTATTTACCACGCTTATATTAGCTTCACCTGTTTGCTTGGATGGAATCTTATAGTCAATTTTCACCTGCTTTCCAATGTCCAATCGAGCTGAAATTTTGCACACAGACATATTCTTGGTGACAATATATGATTCACAAATTAATCAGTTAATCCATTATAATTAATTGATCTATGTTTTATATGGGAAATTAGTTAATTAGCTAAACATGGCGCTAGTTTCCTACTGAACTAATTTTGTACGCTGGGTAATATTAATATTTCGAATTCCAATTGGAAGGCATTCCGCTTGGAAAATTTTCAGAGTTTTTATCATTTTATTCAACTTGTATTAAAGGGAATGTTTTTTTCATATTCAATATAAGTTACTGTAATGATAGTCCAACGTTTTACAAAAAATAAGTCAGAAATATTGAAAAAAAATGTAAACTTTGATTTCGTATATCTCCATAACTATTGATAATGGTCATGATAGCTTAAACATTTTCGACTCATAATCAACGCAGGAATATAGTCCTGCGAGGTTATTAATGTTTTCCAAATAACCCTGTATATAGTATATACACACACACATACATATATATAATTTCCTAACCCTATTAAAAAATTATACTATGACAAATGACAATTAAATATCAAATAAAGAAGAAAAACGTCACAAAAAAACGACGGATAATTAAACATCGACGTAATAATTAATAATTCTTAAACTTTTAATGTATTCTGTAAATACTCGATATTAATTTATTCTTCCATTTCTAAGTAAATGTACATACTCTGTTTATATCATCTGGAACTCTTTTTGTTTGTATCTAGAAAATGAACTACACAATGTAATGATAAAATTTAAATCCTTATAGTTAGTTTTATTAATAAAATAAAACCCCTCTAGTCACCATTATACTAGTATGTATTACCTGTTATTACATACATATATAGATTTGGTGAGAGGTCATTTATATATCACAAAAAACTTAAATCAATTATACTTTATACGAAACTCACGCTTCCAAAATTATGGCGTATCAGGGTGCCAATAAGGTCTAATTTTGGTTGCAAGGCAAAAAGTACATCCGCTTCCACCGGATGTTGACTAAGTGACTCACCATATTTGCAAAAGTTTCGAGAAATTTTTTATAACAATGCATGGAGATTATATAAAAGTGGTAAAATTTAAAATATTCTGGAGCAGCATTGAAACCGACCATTTGTACAGGAAAATTATTTTAATACGTAATTGTTGATTTAATATGAATTTTGAAATGCAGTAAGAACTTTTAAAAATATAACTTATACAAAAAGTCATACATATGACAATCTTTGAAGAAAATTTCAATAGAGCTGCGAAAGTTGAACCGCGAAGTGGCGAGAGATCACTGTATAATAGAATTTTACATTATATGATATCATTTTTTTTGTGTGTTAAGAAATTTGTATTTATTATTTATTTTTTTAGGATCACTCCAAAAATTTTGGAACTATTTGGAAGAATATCCTCCGCACACCCAAACGATGCTGGATTGTGGCAACTCTATGCAGATATAAGCCCAAGTCCATTACTAAAAGGACAAAGACTTCTTAAGTCGTATAATGCCATTATAAAGGTGATACTTTTATTGAAAAATTAATAATATTAAGTGGTTTTTCTATGATCTTGTTTAATAACATTTTATTATAATGTAGACTTGTTGCCACCTAAGAATAACAATTTCCAGCTAGTTACGATAGCCAATGAAATTATTATATTTAGATAATTTTCAGTTTATTACTTTTATATTTGAACTAAGATTCTATCTAAGTCATCGTTCTAAAAAAATTTAGTCTAACATATGCAGTATCATATAAATGAAAAATAAAAACACATATTTTCGAAAAATGCCGAAATATGCGTTTGAAGTGAATGTGCAGCCTTAATTATTACCATTACCACTGGTCAAACAACCGGCCTTAATTAACGCTGACTAAAGCTATCCGCACATATCAAGGCATGCACACATAGGAATCCCCAATTTTAGAGATTGCCACATAATATGTGTAGATAAAGGAGATTCCACAAGGTGCCGTGAAATGCATAACGGGCACGCACATGTGTTGCATGCGATCAAAAAGACATGCATTGTTGGTTTTTTTGGAATTTGCTAAAAAAATTCGAATTATGTGGCTTAAAATGTAAAAATTGATGGTGCAAGGGTCCAAAAATAATTTTGAATCACATATTACTGGAGTTTTGAAATTATCAATGTTTTAATTATGAAATTAATACATATTTTGGATCTTGTGTTTTTCAAAAATTTCGAATTATCGGGGTTCGAGTTAACGGCGTTTTACTATACATAGATTACAATCACAATGGGTTGTAGTACATAGTAGAATTATATTTTCAAATTAATATGCAATCTTTAAATAAAATAACTTTTTGTTTAACACCACTTTATTGAGTTTAAACTAACTAGTTTCGACTCACAACTGAGTCTTCATCAGGGTTCAGTATTAACTAAATAAAAACAGAATTACAAACAATTAAGAAAGCATTAAGGGAAGAAAGACAGAACGTCAACTGTGGTGGAGGTTGAGTGAAAGAGAGTGGGTATGGGTGGGTGTAGTTAATTGGAAGGGGAATATATCTAGAATTGGACTACGCGATAAATCTAGTTGCTTTAAGTAAATATTTTTTATTTGTTTTTAAAGATTTTTTTATTTCTAAAGCTTCTAAATTATTGAGACGAATACCTATGTCATTTCTATGAAGTACATCTACACCCGAAGATTGGTCAAATGAGTGGTTTTTTTCTATTAAATGAATTGCAAATTCTGAATAGCTTACACTATTTAAACAATCTTCAGGTAATGTAACAATACATATATAATGTTATTAAATTACGTTAACTTTTGGTTCTTGCAGCAAGATACGTGGGTGTCTGATGAAAAGATATGTGAAAATGTACTAATCCTCCTGGAAGCACTAGCTGTAAGCAGTTTAAGTGCATCAGAAGAAATTGAGAGTTTGGATAGAAACCAAACATGGCAGCTTGTTTCATCTGCTCGACTCACTGTCCAGGCTGTTATAAGAGCTGTTGGAAATCAGAGATACAAACATTTTGAAGATAAAATTTCCATATTACAGGAACATTTGCAAAAACTTACGTTGGAATTGCAAAAACGATAGAGAATTAAAAATTTTCTCAGGTTTTCACGGTTCAAAATCTTCTGTGTATAGTTTTCTGGAATATTCTGCCATGTACATCTGGCCGACATTTCGAATCCCATTGCAGGGTCCATCATCATTTCGGATCCCATTGCAGGGTCCATCATCATGTGGGGCTTATGTGATGAGTGTGTGTTAATGTGAAGCTTAAGTATTGGCTTTCAATACCAAAGAGGGTTAACGAGCATAAAAGAGCATGCAAACTCGGCCATCCAGAAAAATCGGCATTGGCTGAGCACTTTCTAGATACCGCCACCATTTTGCATTTGAGCCGAAGATCTTAGGAAAGCCCAAGAGTCATCACAGATGCCTGGTCAAGGAGGCACTCGAGATATATAAACTCCCGGTGAATATTAATAGAGATGATGGTCTTAGATTAAAAACCTCGTGGCATTGGCACAGATAATTATCCAGCAGCAGATGGAACAGTGATATAACTCCACAAAAACTCTTGACAACACCTATCTCCGACACTGTACCACAAGACAGTACTTAACCTAATGCAAATTAGGATACACCCTGACTTTGGTATGGTATTGCAAGCCAATAATTAACCTTAACATCAATACACACATCATATCAGCCCTGATGATGGACCCTGCAATGGGATCCGAAAGTCAGCCAGAGGGGTCAGATATACACATAATACCTCAGAAATCTCGGAAATATTATATAATACTCAGAAAACCACACACAGAAAATAGAGGATTAACATATGTGTTTTGTTAAATATTAACATCAATTGAAATAAAACTTTTTCATACCTGTAAATAATTGGTTTTAATATTTTTATATGCTTTTTTAAAACAACTGGTGTTCAAGACATGCTTCACATGAATGCGGTTTAATTGCCAAGAACAGGTGGGACTAAAATTTTTTTTAAAAAATAAATAAAATTCACCCCATTTATGTTAACTGCAGGTGTAGTATTTACAATTCTAACTAGATTACTATTAAACTATGCGGATTCCTAAAAATATCTAAGGTAAAATTTATACTACACCCCCATAGCCTCATTATGTCCTGTCTCTTCCTGCTGCATTTTCGGGATAAGCCTCATGGAGTCCTCCTTCAGCAGAGATCTGCCACGAGCCCTCATGACGCGATCGGTAGCCACATGTCTACATCTACACGAAGATCCGGCTTTTGGTCATCCTTCTCAGGTTTTGGCATGCCAGGTGAATGAAGACCAGCATCAAATATAACCAGGCATGGTTGTTAAAAAGTCCTCGTCTCATGCAAGCATGCACCTTCCAAAAGTCTGTACCGGGAAAAATTTCTGGTCAGTGTTTCAATCGTTCTGCCTCTAGTAGTTTCTCATCAGGGCTCTCTGGAATCTTCTCAGATGAATGACGCTTGTGTGTGTGATACAAGCTAATGAATGTTCAAGAAATTTTGATTGAATAGGCGACGGGCAGTCTCTCGGCAGACTAGATGATGAGAAATGGAGATCTTGACCGCAAATAAGGCTTTTACCAATGTGCATCAGAACATTTTTAATTTTTGCGGGGGAAGAAAGTGGGGGTGTGTTTTTGTCCACTCGCCCTCTGATTGGTTGGTTATAGCAGTGCCAGTGGTGTCAGGATACATATTTATTATTTAAATAGTTATTTTCATACGCATCTAGATTGTAAAATCACACAGAAAAAACTCACCTACCGTAACCTAGTCTATTTTTTAAGCTAATTTATTTTGAAATTAAGAGAATGAATTTATTTATTCCCAATTGATGTTAATTAAGAATCCTTGGGGATTTAGGGGAAATATAAACGAGGAAATGGAAACAAAATCGGAATAAGAAAAAATAAAACTCCTAGGCTGGACATTCATTGTGCTAACTATCAAATATGTCCAATTGCGTCGATAGATGATGTCCTTTCAAGACGTGAGTTAGGTGCCGTCTGAATCTAATATTGAATAAACATTGCACTTTCATTACATATTAACGTATGTGTTGCTAAAACAATAAGGTATTGATAGAAAGAGATGGTAATATATTTGATTTTGTGCGCCAGCGGAATACCCAGGCATCCCCGCGGAACTACTATTTTGTCAAAATGTTTACTTATTTTAACTTTTGATAAATGCTCGTATATTATTTAATAATAAATAAAATAAAAAACAAAAATTATTACGCCCACTCATATCTTTATCATTTATGTCGTGTGACACTATCATCCATATTCTGAAAATAACAATATCTGGATCTTTAAGATCTTTATCCCAACACTTAATAGACGATAATAAAAATCAAAAATGTCCAGAGCGGATTTTGTAATTCAACGGCTCAAATACACTGTATTAAAAGATGATATAAGAAAGATTGTTTCTTACAAACGTATTAATTTCTTCATCTACAGCGTCCAGATGAAATATCATGGCTAAACTTGACCGCGTTAACAGGTAACAATTCAAATATTCCCATCTTGACATTTGACAGATAACAATTTACATCTTTCTCCCTCCCTCTATATCTATCTCATGTAGAAACTTACAGAAACAAACACCGACGTAAGCTTATTATCGTCTATTAAGCGTTGGGATAAAGATCTTAAAGATCCAGACATATCTGTCAAATGTCAGGATGGGAAGATTTGAATACGCAGTATCGCCGAACACGGTTATGACAAGTTTAGCCATGATATTTCATCTGGACGCTGTGGATGAAGAAATTAATACGTTTGTAAGAAACAATCTTTCTTATGTCATATTTTAATACAGTGTATTTGAGCCGTAGAATAGCAAAATCCGCTCTGGACATTTTTAATTATTATTATCGTTTATTAAGTGTTGGGATAGAGATCTTAAAGATCCAGACATTGTTATTTTCAGAATCGGGCCGTATATGTGTCAAAATGTTTATTATTTTAACTTTCGACAAATTCTCGTATTTAATGTAAGTCGAATTATTGCTTACTGAATAGAATTTTAAAAAAACATTAATAATTCTGCAATACTTTTCAAATCATAATGTATACCGTAATATTAAACGGAAGATAATTACATATGATTACGTCAACGCGCGTGTGCACGGCAGTTATCTAAACTCGCGTAGAATCTTTTTCACATTTTACAGATGTCTATGAAAATATAAAAATCTATATAAATAAAAATGTAGATGTTCGTTTGTACAAAATCGATAATCTCTGAAAGTTCTTCACCGATTGCTTTGAAATTTTGTCACGAGAGTGCATCCGATTACGAGGATGTTTTTGTATTTAATTTGTTTTCATATACCTACAATCTATACCTATAAAACTCAATGTCTGTCTGTCTGTCTGTTCTCTATACAAATCCACACCGTTTGTCCGATTCGATTCAAATTTTGTATACTTATGCTTTAGGACCCGACAGGTAACATAGGCAACATTTGCCCCCTATTCTCATACCCCTTCCCCTCCCCATGACATATTTTAGAAGCAAATTTGTACCGTTTGCCCGATCGGATTCAAAATTTGGAAACTTATTCTTTAGGACTCGGCGTGTAACATGCGCAACATTTCCCCCTATTCTCTTACCCCTTCCCAGCACCCTGCCATATTTTCGGTAAAATCAATAAAGTTGACGCGTGACGTCACTTGCGAAAATAAGCATTTTGGCGGGAGTTACGAATGATGATTTTTTAAAATCATTTTTTGATTTTAATATACATATAAAAAAATCTTTTTTAAAAACTTATTTTCTAAAACAAAGTTAAAATATACGTGTTTCGCACACGATCAACCCAGCTGCATAAACTTGGACATTTCTAAATTTAGTGAAAATAAGAATAAATGTCCGTGTGTGTGTGTGTGTGTGTGTTGGCGCCTATTCAATGAACTCATGTGGTGTAAATAAACATTTACCGCGAAAAGAAATTAGTGAATCATCGTTGACCGCGTATGAATGAAAAGGGATCATTAGGACGAAAAACAACATGGCCGACGTAATTCTGAGAAGGGGAAGCGGAGCCGGGGGGCTCGTTAGCCGCCCGCCATTTTGTTTTTCATTCACTAATTGACTGATGATATCATTCTAAGAATTTTAATGTGTTTGTTTATATTTCATGTTCATTGTATATATAATTGTTACTATAAGGTTTATGTTTTGATTTAGTTTGTAATATATTTCTTGTACCCGCGTCGAGGCCTCGCCCACTTGTATAATTTTAAGAATTTTCGTGAATTTATATGTAATTTGTATTCTTTGTATAAATAAAATGAGTGGAATTAGCGGTCTTATTACTGACGAATCCTGACGGTAGATAAAAGGTTTTGTGCATTATTAGGACATCCGCGAGATTCGGAAACAAACGTATCTCACTGTGGAGGATGACGGCCGATCTCGCGAATTAAATTAAATATTAAAAACGATGTTTTTTGCCAGTTTTTTAGATAACTGCGCAGTAGATTTTAGAGGCCGCTCAAATGCTCGTGCAGTTCAGCGGTTGAACACAGCTTGCCGGGACCAATAGGGGGCCGCTGGTTTATGGACCAGACGTACACGGCTCGTGGAGAGTTTGCCACGCCGTAACACAAGAAAGTTCACGAGATGAACTCAGAAAAAGTGCACAAAACCTGGCATGTTGTATATCGTTGGATTCGGCATGTCATTTCCTGCCAGAATTCGTTATAAAATAAAGAATCGGATTAGTTTGGAAGAGATACATCGAGAGATAGGAATCGGCCTTTTAGAGGCGATTTGTGAGCGCTGACACATCCGGGCACATTGGTCCTAATTAAATTCATATGTGGATTTGCCAGGCGTTCCATTTGATGTAACATTTACATATGTACACCTCCCCAATTGGGAGATAATTTGGCTAGACGAGCAAAATGGACCGTCTAGAGGATGCGCCGGCACGGTATCGCTCGAGCGGGCGAGTTTGGTCCGCTCGGGGATGCTGGGTCCAGCACCATCCGCCACTGGGCATTCTCGAGATGTTTCTCCCCTCCATCACAGATTTTAAGTATAAGTAAAGGAAGATTCCGTAGACCCAGCATCCTCAGTTCGCCGAGATTTATTTTACATCGTTACGCTGCCGGTCCGCGGAATCGTTTTTTGTTAGTAAAAGTGTTTTTTTATTTAAATTTCCTAAAAAAGTGTTTTTTGTTATTGCTTTCTAATTTACCTTTTATAATATTGTAACTTCATACTGTAACTTCATTTTTTAATTTTTCCCACCGTAATGCGGAGACCCACCCTATATTTAACTATTTTTAAATTCGATTTTTCAGCCGCTCGGGTTTTAAAATATTTTTGGGAGTTTTAAAATAGTTTTTGTTTTTGGTATGGCCCTGTGTGTACCAATATGTATAAACATTCAAAAGTCAAAAAGTAAAAAAGCAATATAAGTAATTGAATGTTACGGCGTTTACCTTGTGGAAATCCATTATGAATAAATAATGAAATAAAACAATCAACTTTGTTTTTTTCCACTTATATTTAAGCCACTTGTTTCACTACATGTTTCGGAAACGTCCGTTTCCTTCATCAGGTGAATTAAGACTGAGGTATGTAGGAATGGTTGTCTGGTGTGTGTGTTGTGGATTCGGTAGAAGTGGAGGGGGAATCTAAGTGGTGGGAGATCGGGAACATTGTAAGAAGGGGTGATGTGAAGGGTTGTATTTGATTATTGATTATGTTATTTGTTGTGTTTATGTTTTTATGAATTTCAAGTGTTTCTAAATTATTTTGTTTAAG
>JADDOH010011972.1:0-46628 GCA_016648135.1 Agrypnia vestita
GGGTTACTTTTTTGGTTTTTTAATATTTATAAAAAAATAAATAACGTTGTGGTAACAAAAAATGTTAATAGTAAATTGAATATTTCAAATAACCTGGTCCTTTTTACAAATAGTTATCTTTTTAATTTGTTTTCATATTTGTGGGTACTTCATTATTATTCATTTTCCATATACCTATAATATTTATATTTTAATTGTCTATACTTCGATTTTTTAATTTAATTTGTTATTATACAATTGTATCCTGAAACATGTTGATATTTTTCAATACAAACGGGGAGAAAACGTTTACTTTTATTGATTATATTTTTATTATTAATTAAAAAAAAAAAAAACTTTGTTCTAATTATTATTGATTTTTAAAATTGATGAATCAATAAATTTAATTGTTAAAAAATCGTGGGTTTATAAATTAATTTGTAATGATTGCAATAATTTTTATATAGATAAAACTTAAAGCACAAATGTAGATATTAGAACTAATGAGCGCATAAAATGTTTAAATAGCAAATAGAATTCTGAATTTTCTTATCGTCTTTTGGAAACAAACCGTTATTTTGATATTAACTAGAGTTTAGAAATGTTTCATTCAAATAACATAGGATTACAGATAGATATATTTGAATATTGTAATAGATCTGAGGAATGTATGTCGCGATGAATGAAAGAGACAGAGTATGAGAGAAATAATAGATTTATAAGGACGCGCGCCCCAGAGCGCGTGCTTTTTACTTCCTTTCTCTTAACTCGTGGCGTCTGCTTGCTTGCTTGACGAAAAAGTTTTGGATGGATTTTTAATCCTTTTCCCGTGATCCAATCGAGCTGAAACTTTGCAAGCAGTCTCGTGGCGACGATCAAGAAGATCTATCAAATTTTCGTTAAAAAAAAGTAATTGTAGTATGATTTTGGATTTTTCAAATTTTTAATGGTTTTTCATACAATTCAGAAAGTTGTATGGTGATTCCAACGCATATGGTAGACACGAAACCCGAAAATGAGAAAGGGAGTATTGTAAAAACTTGATTCTTACGGGTTATTTTCTTATTGTATCGAGACCCAACCGTCATTATTCATTATCTAATTGCCATATCAATCTAACGAGATTTTTCGTCACCGCAAATAATGATCTAGACGAAAACCAGCATGTGTTACGCAAGACCCAAGATATCAGAAATATTATAACAGGGAATTTTATCCCTGAGCGGACTCTAATCATTTAATTTAATATGTATTTTTTTGGTACAACCGACAGGATAGGAAACAGGTTAGTTTTAAATAAAGTTAGATTTAAATAAAAATCTGGTTTACCCGAATATCCTCGAGCTGGACACCAATATAGCACTCTCATTGACTCTCGAAGGAATGGAGCTTCGGTCACATCTTCAGCGGCTTCTTTATTCTTTTCGTCAGGACGCACGGCGTGAAAAACTTGAATGTAGGCATCCGCGTTTGGAAGTTTCTAATGCTTGTTGACGGCTTGTGGTCAATTTTTATCTGGAGCGCGTCACTTTTTGTATCAACGCGCCATCTTTACTTCTCGTAATGGCCGCCGCACTCGCGGCTAACTACTTTACCGACTCAACGGCTTGATTCTCTTTTTGGGTTGCAAAGTCGCTATGAGGACGCGCTCGCTACTCTTGGATTAAAGATAATCCAGAATAAACAGTATCAGGATAATTAGACGGATTAAATGATAAAATTTCTCTACATATACATATAGAGAAATTTTTAAAATCTTAAGTCTCAATAGCGAATAAAATTATATAAATAACCAAATTCTTTTTGAAAATATGTATTCTTTAATTTTGTTTTCACATTTGTTCCTAACTATTCATTCATACTTATTTATTTTTATATTTTTGTTAATATCTACGCATACTATAAATTAATTTTTTTAATATATGTTGTGAAGAACCTGACGAAGGGGCCGTTGGCCCCGAAACAGGTTGATTAATCAATGAATAGTGGTTTTTAACCAAGTGTTTTCGTTTTATTATTAATTAATATTAGGTCCTTACATATGAAATTGGCGTTTTGCCGTACTGGCAAATTTGATCTCAAATATCTTCTCTTTGGTTAGGAATTCCAAATCCTAATTTATACAGCTATTTACTCATGTATTTGTGTTTTGAAAATTATAATTCATTTGTTTTTTCCTCAATTGTTTTTTTCTTTGCGTCACTCAGTTTACAAAATGAAAACTTGGAACCTATCGCGCTTATTACGAGTACGAGTCCCAACGTGGCCCACCAATGCGGCCAACCTCGATAACGCCGAACCGACAGTGAGTAATGATGTGTATGGCGACGGTGCCGCAAAAGAAAACACAGTGCGTTTTTTGGTTCCAACGTTTTCGTTCTGGAAATTTCGACCTGCAGAACAAGCCCCGTGGACGGCCGGAGACCAAGTTGATAATGAAGAATTGAAGGCTATTGTGGAAGCGGATCCATCGCAAACCACATCCGAGTTAGCTGCAGGCTGCGGTGTTAGTGATAAAACTGTTTTAATCCACTTGAAGCAAATTGGTAAGGTGAAAAAGCTTGAAAGGTGGGTACCTCACGAATTGAGTGAAGCAAATCAACAAACGCGCGTTGACTGCTGCGTTGCATTACTCAACCGGCACAATAATGAAGGGATTTTAAATCGACTCATTACCTGTGATGAAAAGTGGATCCTGTACGATAATCGGAAGCGCTCATCGCCAATGGCTGAACCCTGCCGAACCAGCCAAACCATGCCCCAAGCGAAAATTGACTCCAAAAAAGTTACTTGTGAGCGTTTGGTGGACTAGTGCTGGTGTCGTTCACTACAGCTTTCTTAAATCTGGCCAGACGATTACGGCAGATGTCTATTGTCAGCAACTGCAAACCATGATGGAAAAGCTAGCTGCTAAACAACCGAGGCTGGTTAATCGCTCTAGGCCACTGCTGCTTCATGATAACGCTAGACCACACACTGCACAACAGACGGCTACCAAATTAGAGGAGCTTCAATTGGAATGTCTAAGACATCCACCGTACTCTCCGGACCTTGCCCCAACAGATTACCATTTTTTTCGAAATTTGGATAACTTCTTGCGAAGGAAAAAATTCAACTCCGATGGGGCAGTCCAAACCGCCTTCAAAGATTTTATTGATTCCCGTCCGAATGGTTTTTTTAGTAAAGGGATCGATGAACTACCTATGAGATGGCAAAAGTGCATAGATAGCAATGGTACATACTTTGATTAAATAAATATATTATAATAAAAAAACATCGGCTTTATGTTCCTCCCATACTAAACGCCAATTTTATATGTAAGGACCTAATATTATTTATTAAATATTTAGGAGAACCTAGCATGGTCCAAGTCCATCATGATAACAACCAATGAAAGAAATACAGGACATCCAGTTCTAGAACATTACTTTTAGAACTAGATACATGTTGTAATTAATTCATATTTTTAGTATGTTTTCATTTATTTTTACCGTATTATGTGGCAACTTATCGATCCGTTTTTCGATATTGAACACAATGCACTATTATAATGCATTTATGAATGGATTGCTCTATTCTCGCGTTTACAGACTCTTCTTCTTCTTCTTCTTTTCTGGCTTTTCACCGTTGCCAGTGTTCTCGCTAGTAGCAGTCTCGACAGTATCTAACTATAGGTGATGCCATCTCTGGACATACCTTTTCCTTAGATTTTAAGACATCTATAAACTAGAAGTGGCCTTCTAGTGCCATCTACTTGTTATGAGATTATGCTTGCATTAAAATGAGGGCGTTACATTATTCATTATTATATACCTGCTTACATTTTCTAAATACATTTTCATAATATCTAATCTATATGATTCACAAATTGTTAATAACTTAACTGTGTTTACGTTTTATAGCTTTCTGATTAATTGAATTCATTAATTTCAAATCTGTCAACCTTAAAACGTAAAAATTGATGACATTGCAATGTTATAAAATATCTGTCAAGATACAGAAATAGCAAAATTACTAATTTCTGAATACGGCCGATATTTTGTGGTAACATTTAATAAGTGGATGGTAAGTAGTTTTTAAGAGTATTTTTTTCAATTCCCATTTACTTTCATTTTACTAATCATCTGCTATTTTCTACATAAAATAAATACACTTTGTTTATTTCACAAATTCAAATATTTTTGGGAGCAGGTATGCCTAGCCCTAAGCATTAATATTTAAATAAATAATGTATCGATCTATGATTATTTTTGTAATATGTACAAACATATAACAATAAATAATGAAAACATATCCACGAGCATGTAAAGATCGTACGCGTTCTGCGGTTTATTATATTGTACTATTGGGAGTTCATCAGATTGGTCTGCTCCCCGCACAAGCACTCTACTCGTACTATAGAAGTACTCCCTGGCGAACCGGCACGCTATGTTAATGGTTGAGTACACGTGTGCAAGTTACATTGAATGAAACAGATTCAATTTTACTTTCACAACATCTTGTTTCATGATGTATCTAGAGAAATATGTATTAAGCTAGCTTCTTCTTCTTTCATCACGATCACTTGTGCGAACACCTCTCTGTCCTGCGCTCCCGAAATAAATCCTCCACCTGTCTCATTCCGGTCCACCCTCTGATGTGCGCAGCCAGGACATTTGCTTTCTACCGACTTCCCGTCTTCCATCTTCTTATCTATCTTATCTTACCCTCGAGTATTAGTCGGAGGAGGCAATATTTTTTCCTACGTAGCACGTGACCCAAAAAAGAAACCTTCACTTTAACATTGGATAGCGACTTTCTACTGACTTCAGCTCTCTGAAGAATCTCCGTGTTGCTGACCATATTTGTCCAAGGTATCAACACCATATTTCGAAACCTTCCAACCTATTTATAACATTAACTTTTGAACCCCGTTCCAGGAAGTTAGTTCTATTTTCATAGCACAAGTGTTTAGTTTATTTTGATAATAGTAAAAATGTTGATGTGACAACCATCCGGGGTTCGCATCTCTAATTATTTAAATAAATAAAAAATAATCGATGTTTCACAGGCATATGAGAGAACTGACCGTAATTAACATTTAATGATTCTCTGTCGAAGTTTTAGGTTTAGGTTATTATCGCAGAAGAAAGCTCCCATTTTGTAAAATGCAGCAGGTGCTATCTCTATTCTGCATCTTACTTCAAGATCTGGATCCAGTGTTTGTGTTATGATGCTGTCGAGGTATTTAAACTAGTCGACTATTTCAACATTTATTCCATTAAACTGCACGAATGTTGAATCAAGTGGTACAATCATTTGGATGGATGAATGTCATCATCCATCTGGTTTTAGGAACATTAATAGTCCCACCCATCTCCCCTCCAGCCAAATCAAACATATTTTGGAGTTCTTGAAGATCAGATATACTTTCAGCCTATACGACTGTCTTCAACATATCTGATGTTTTTCTAATGAAAATGAATGCCGTAATCGGCATTAATCTTCACACCCAGGTTAGAGTTTTCTAGGGACTTTTGGAAAACTTTATTCAAATACGGTTAAATAATAAGGGGCACAGAACAAAACGTTTTCGGACTCCCCTTCGTATAGCCATAGGCTCCCATTCCCATATTTAATCTCTGCCGTTTCACACCAGTAAAAGGTTTTTTTATGACATTCTGATTTTTAGAATCAATATTGCAGTCCCTAAGCTTCTTCATAAGTTCCGTGTGCTTTTTTACACTATCAAATGCATTTTCGTAATCGACGGAGCATGCAATAACTTCTTAGTGTATATTATAGATATCTCACAGAGACGAAACTGTATTAATTATGGGAAAGTAGGTATAGATATACACAGGACTTATGACCTGTCTTTTTATGGTTGGCTTAAGTGATCACTTTACACAATTGTAACATTCGCCATTTCCACCCATGATAGAATATACCATGCTTATTCATTTTTTGGAAGTTGTATATATGTTCAAATTGCGTGGAGAGCTTTCATATATGAGTTGTAAGCGCCTTTTCCATGCGGCCTGTACAAAGCCATTTTCATTCCCCTAAATCCCCACAGATGTCGCTAATGAGAAAATCTACATTGATTTTTTTTACGGAATTTTGAGAGCAATATACTTTATTGTGTGTAATGAAATTCATCCGAATACTTGCATTACACTAGGATACGCCAGGAAATATTATTTCCAATTTTTGTTAAATTCCTTTTTACCAGTATTTACAATTCAGAATATTTTGAGTTTGTTCAAATCTTTCAGAACAGTGCTGGATTTATGTCACAGAGACATTATTAATCAATTAGTGTATATTATAGATATCTATAATATACACTAATTGATTAATAATGTCTCTGTGACATAAATCCAGCACTGTTCTGAAAGATTTGAACAAACTCAAAATATTCTCAATAACTTCTTTGTGTTGATCTCTAAACTTCTGTAGCAATACATTGACTACCAGCAACGATTTTCTGGTTCCGAATGCATTTCGGAATCCGAATTGTGTCATCTAGATCTTGCTCATAATTGTTTGTTATTCTGACATATATGTAGCTGGTTTAATCCCAATTTCATAATTACAATTTTTTTTCAATCTTCATTTAATAATTTCATATTGCTTATTATTATATTCATTATTTCCCCAAAAAAATTCCCCAAAAAAAAAAACAGAAAAAATCAGTCGTCAAAATTTTTTTTTCCGTTTATTCTGTAAAAATGCATTTTTTCTTACCTAACAATATGTATGCATATTAATATGGAATATACACAAAATTCTTGCATTTTTTTTAACAAATAATGGATATTTCAAAGCTCATGGAAATTGTTTTGTGAGCTGAGTTGCATTAACCTAAAAAAATCGGACAAAGTTTTTGCTGCTTTGGTAGTACGGATTATAATTATTTCCGCTTTATAGTAAGATCTTGTGTAGATAATATAAAAATATATAATCGATTTATATAATTTAAAGGTCACCGTAACATTCAAAATTTATGATAATGCCTAAAATATTCTGTGTACATTAGGGTACTAACTGTTTTGCTGTTGTAATTATGGTAATCAGATAAATATGCCTGATAAGCAAAAACGTATCCCTGTCGCTTGGTTCCATTGTCTCAAGCCATGTATTCACTAGGGGACAAATTGTCCCTCAACAGCATGCGCGGCATAGAGTCTACGTGACGTTGCAACGTCGTGCACTGTTCCGCGACCTCGCGCACGACATAGCGCGGCATTTCTACGTGCCGTGGCAACGTTGCCATGCGCACGGTACCCGAGCGTACTCACTGCAACATTCCGCGGAGCGTCAGTACCACGTGGTATGTTTACAAGTGAATACGCATGCGCTGTATCTGTCAAGATGACAATGCGGGGAAACGAAATCGTTCTCGAACTCATCGAGCTGTATCGATCGAAGATCGCATAGAATGTCCGTCCTTCTTTCTCTTTGCAGTTAATAATTTCGCATTCTCCTCTTTTTTCTCCTCTTACTTTTCGATAAACTCATTAACATAAACAGATACGCGGCTATCATCATAACCTCATAGGCGATATATTTCCGTGACGTCTGGAAAACAATAATTATTTGCAAAAAGGACCTTGTTTTTAATAATATTCAATTTACTACAGTAAAACCTCGTTAATTTGAAATTGCGACCCAAAATAACATTTCGAATTGCGCGGAACCCCGTTTTCGCCAAATGTGATACAGCAGCTGTCATCCATAACCTCATCGGATGACATTTCCGCGACAAGATATGCGAGTCCCGGTGTATACACGTCAATTGACCGCGTCATTGTCCCCGAAACATGAGCGTAGATGTTGATGCGACATGTCGAGCGGAATGTTTCGCGATTTGTCCCCTAGTGAATACATGGCTTAATACATACAAGAAATTGAATCTTTAAATAGGGCATTTTTTACGCTTCAACAGGCCAAGAGGCCCAAGCACAGAAACGAAATACGATTACGGGTTACTCGCCAGGAAAGTTGCTCGCCACGCAATCGCTCTTTAACAGCTGCTGCTTGCCAACAGATAACCTAACCTAATCTAACCTAACCTAACCTTAATAAATACGTTTAATTAACAACAATTATTTGTAAATAATTAGAAATATGTGTATATGTTTTTCAATAAACGTGTTTCCTAATCTATATTATCTATATTCCTGTAAAAAAGAACTGAGTATTCTCTCACGCGATTGACAAACATCTTTCCTGTTCCACAAGAAGTCAAAATGTTATAACCCCGTACCCAGTCTATCTTACTTACTATACATTTTTTAGTGACATACATTAGGCACGGACTCAGGTTGTGCTACTAATAACGATGCTTTATTAAATGACAGTTTTTTCACGATTCTGTAAGACCGCCCTCTACCTCCGCGGGTAAAGGTCGTCCTCCTGATGACGTTGAATAAGCGTTCAACGAAACGTCGAGAATCGTTTCTCGGAAATACATACGGTTCGTATAAAATATCCGCAACTATTTACAGTTAAATATTTTTAAATTTAGTATATTGTATCTTAATTTAGATTAAAATTATTATTATAAGTTTTCATTGTTGGATATAACAGATGATCCTCTCTTCTTTTGTATAATATTCGATTTAGGTACAGTACTACAGGATTTCTGTGAAAATCTTTGACATAATAACATGCCTAAATACTTTTAAATACTTAAGAAATTTAACTAATAACAAATCTTAAAACATTTTTTGAAGACATTTTTCATTTCATTTTTCAAAGACCTCCCGGTACCTCAGGGTAGATATGTCCAGTTTTTAAATCTGAAATAATAATTATGAATATACCATAAATAAAAGGAAATGTTCCCCTTCCCTGAAGACGCTCAGTGTTCCACGAAGTCTTGTTGGAGCAGTAGTACGCGGATAATTATGTACGGTTTCTCAGAAGAGAGCTGACGTGACAGTTGCAAGTTAAGATGATAGGTCGGGGGACGACTCGCGCATGCTAAGTAAGCGTAAGAGGAACCTGCCAAAACCCTGCCAACCTTCGGATATCAAGGCTTTACGTAATTCCGGCACATAACTGCGGTTGGAGTCCCGCTACATTGCCTTAACAACCTGACCAATGTAACAAGCCTTATTAAATGAAAACTTGTACAATGGTGGTCTAGCAAGAAAAAACCGACGTGGGTTAAAATCACCAATGTATTTTTTGACGATATATATATATATATATATATATATGTTAAATCTAAGGCTTTCACGGGTACAATATATGTTAGTTCTAACTACTTTGGGGGTAACCCGCGTCAAATTCTGGTCGTCAGGACCAGTCGTCTGCCGACGTTTCGAACAGATCTCACTGTTCATCTTCAGGGCGCCTGTGGCACATGTATATATATATATATATATATAATATATATATATATATATATATAGATATATATATATATATATATATATATATATTACATACCTGCATACACATATGACATCTGTATAATAGTAGGTATATAAAAACATGCGCGTATTCGAATGCAGCATTGTGTCAGTCATTTAGTTAAACAGGATTTAATTAAACATATGTTTGTGGTGGGATACAAAGGTTTCATCGTTTTGCAGTCTCTAATAAAAAAAGGATCCGTTTAATCTAGGCTGGGATGGATGGGATGTCCAGAAAGGAATCGTGACCTATATATTCCGCCGTGACCTAAAGAATAAGAATGCAAAATTTGGATCAGATCAAGGCAAACGTTGTAGATTTGTAACAAAAAATATATCACACGTGATACTTCTAAATTTTAAGAATACACTTAATATAAATAAAAATCTGCCACGATTAATATTGGTAGGAGGCAAAATATTTATAATGTAGCTCATTATTTTTTATTTAGCAATTTTGCTTTTTGCGCCTCGGAATACATTCCGAATTTGAGAACCGAAAAGTCTAATAAATTAACAATTAAAATGCCAACTACTCAGGGCCGGTTGTTTCAAGTTGGATTAAAGTAAGCTTTCGTTTAAAGCATGGATATTTACGAAAATGGATCGTCTGATTGGCGGAGAACGCAAAAATCTATGTTTTAAACGAACGCTTACTTTAATCCAACTTGAAACAACCGGCCCTTAAACAATGAATCCGTTTTATTTTAGAATCGTAGAACTATATTGTTTTGTATTTAATATTGCAATGCAATATTCAAGGTGTGAATCGAATATGAATGTCGCAATAATGTCGTTTAAAACGATAAACTCGGAAGTTCATCATGTAATCAAAAAATTTGAATTCGGAAAATGTTAGGTAGTTATATCTAAATATTTATCTATGTGGAAAACGTAAGTAGGTACCAGCGCTTTTTTCAAATAATCAGTGCGAATTCGAATGGAACGTTGTGTCGAAAATTTCAAAGCAATAGTGTAGAACTTTAGGAGATTTAAGATTTTGGGCAATCAAATATTAACATTTTTATATATATATATAAATAAATAGGAGGTATATAAAAACAAAGTAAGTATACAAAAAAATATTTGAATGCAACGTTGTGCCAAAATTTCAAAGCAATCGGTGAAGAACTTTCAGAGATTACCTAGCGATTTTGTACATACATACGAACACATACAATATTTTTATAATTTATAGAAATAAACTTTGTTTAACATCACTTATTTATTGAAAAAAAATTCAACATGTTTCAAAGCCAATGGCTTCTTCATCAGGATAACAAATGTATAATAACAAAATTAAATTTAAAAATCGAAGTATAGATAATCAAAATATTAAAAAGTTATATATGGAAAAAAAAGTACCTACTTAACGTGAAAATAAATTTAAAAGATCACTACTTGTAAAAAGGATCTGGTTATTTATAATATTCAATTTACTATTAACACTTTTTCTTATTTCCAAAATTTCTAATTAATCAAACTGTGATTCTGTATAATTTGTAAACCCTTATTAATATCAATAGAATGATACATAGCCAATAATTATTCTGAATTTTCTAACCATCTTGGATAATTTCTAAATTATAACTTATTCTATATAGAGAAGATAAAGGTAGAGGGTAGAGGGATAGAGAGAGAGGATAATTAGTATTAATTCTTACAATTATTTTATTTTTTCTAGATTTCACAAAAATGTGTCGTCTTTATCGTCGCTATTACATATTTTAATGGTATTATTAGGCTCGGAATCAGTGTTGCACCAAATGTGGGTTCTGCCGAATGTTTGGTTTAAATATGCGCCGAAGCCGAAGTTCGGCCGAAATTCGGTTAAATTTTGTGCGCTTTTGGACGATAACAGGTCAGATCGCCATCACGAAAACACGTGTAATTGTTTATTTACTCTGTGTTTTTTAATTAATTAAGCGACACAACGTAGTTCTGGATAGTTGTTATAGAATATTATATATTAAAATTTATTATTTTATTTAAATAAAGCAAATTGTTGATACTTGATGTGGTTTCTTTTCTACAGAATAAAAAAAAATCCATTCACGCGTTACCTATTTACTTATAAATCAACATTTTGTCCAGATTTCATTTTAAATTAAATTTCTTTATACTTTTCCCAGGGTTCGAGGATATATATATCCGATATATATCACGGTATTTATGGCTCGATTTTTATTTTTGATATCTTTCCAAGAAAACTTTCTGCAAATGTTAATAGATGGCGCTACTTGTATTTTAAAAAATGCTACAATTTACTAGATGGCGCTAGTTGTATTTTAAAATGTGCTACGGTTATTTTTTAGTTTAATTTGTTTCATATAATCCGTTTTTTATTTCACACAAAGAAACCTAAGTACACCCATAGCACTACACTAGAAAGAGCAACTTTTATAACTTATATGTAATATGTAATTCCATATTTAAGCTTTTTTCAGTATGCAATTCATTTATTTAATAAATAATAATTCATATACAAAATAAAAAAATAAATTTCTTAATTATTTCGAGTTTGTATCAATCGACGTGTGCAAAAAAGGAGAAAAAAATAGTTTGGATATATATCCAATTTTTGATATATATAAAAAAAACGATTTTTTGATTTTTATTATAAAAATCAGATTTTTTCTAACCCTGACTTTTCCATTTCTTATTTGAATTCTGTTTATAAATGTGAAAGTTTAGATGGATGGATGAATGTTTGTTACTCAATCACGCCAGAACGACAGAACGGATCTGGATGAAATTTGGAACAGAGATAGATTATTGCCTGAAAAAACACAAAGAATACTATTTATCCCAGTAATAGGTTTCTGTGGGATGAAATCAAAGCCTACACGAATGAAGTCGCTGGCAAAAGCTGGTTAATTAAAAAGCTACCGAAGTTCGGCGGATTTAAACGAAATTCGTCCGGAAACGAAGTTTGGTAAAAGTTGCCAAGTTCAGCTATACCAAATGTGAAACGAATTTCGGTGCATCTCTACTCGCAATCATGATTTAATTTGATAACTTTTGCATATAAAAATATTGTGTAGTGTCAATTGAAGTTTCAATTATTGTACAAACACAGTTTTCTGAACATTTATTAACTATGTAATCATAATGCCACATCATCGCTTATCTGGAACCATATCGTTCTATGACGATATGGCAATTTTCGTATTCTGCTCCCATATCGGTTCTACTCATTCACCACCAGATTGTAAAGCTACATAATATGCCGCAGAGCATCACAGCAGAAACGCAGCATGAAATGGCTGCCAACAAAAAGTCATGAAGGACTTTTAATTTATTTGCAAAATTTATTTACAAATGCAACATTTATTTACAATAAAAATTACAATGCAGGAAAAACATTAACATTAATAATATTGGTGACGATTGACTCAGTATAAGAGACATTAAATAAAACGGTTTAATTTTATTTTTATTTATTTCATATCTTTACTTTTACATTTGTTTGAGTTAAATTATACTCTATACTATATGCCTGTCTCACTAGAGAGATCTGTGTTGAGACAGGCAAAGTTTACAATTATAACTTATATGTAGGTACATTTATACAAAATAGGTTAAAACAAAAAGTATAATATAATAAAAAAAAATATAAGAGACATTAAATAAAACAGTTTAATTTTATTTTTATTTATTTCATATCTTTACTTTTACATTTGTTTGAGTTAAATTATACTCTATACTATATGCCTGTCTCACTAGAGAGATCTGTGTTGAGACAGGCAAAGTTTACAATTATAACTTATATGTAGGTACATTTATACAAAATAGGTTAAAACAAAAAGTATAATATAATAAAAAAAAATATAAGAGACATTAAATAAAACGGTTTAATTTTATTTATATTTATTTCATATCTTTACTTTTACATTTGTTTGAGTTAAATTATACTCTATACTATATGCCTGTCTCACTAGAGAGATCTGTGTTGAGACAGGCAAAGTTTACAATTATAACTTATATGTAGGTACATTTATACAAAATAGGTTAAAACAAAAAGTATAATATAATAAAAAAAAATATAAGAGACATTAAATAAAACGGTTTAATTTTATTTTTATTTATTTCATATCTTTACTTTTACATTTGTTTGAGTTAAATTATACTCTATACTATATGCCTGTCTCACTAGAGAGATCTGTGTTGAGACAGGCAAAGTTTACAATTATAACTTATATGTAGGTACATTTATACAAAATAGGTTAAAACAAAAAGTACATTTTGAACAAATAAGTTTTAAAAAAAGATTTATAATCGCCTACACTCAGGCACATGTAAATATACACTAATACAATCTTAATTTTTCTAATTCTCAATTTGTTTGGATGAGTTTCCCAATAGCTGGTCGACCCATCTCTTTTACCCAAATTTTAATAGTTGTTTTTACATTTTTCGGATTGTTAATTTGTGATACCCTTTCCAGCATTGTATTGTACAGTTTCGGGCCTATATGTTTGAAGTTCCTTTGTCCATACGTGGTTCGCGCTCTTGGGACTTGAATAGCATCTTTGTTTTATATTGCTTTGAGTAAAAACACTATCAATGAAATATCACAAAGAAGATCATATATATTGTTTGAAGTGAAAAACACTTTCGTGTCAATTCTTGTTAAAATATCCAGCACCTGCTCAAAGATAAGTACCCACAACGTAATGTTTGGTAGTCTGATGCGATGATTGCGGATTTAAGCCGTGTATTCACTAGGGGACAAATCGCGAAACATTCCACTCGGCATGTCGCATCAACATCTACGCTCATGTTTCGGGTACAATGACGCGATCACTTGACGTGTACACACCGGGACTCGCATATCTTGTCGCGGAAATGTCATCCGATGAGGTTATGGATGACAGCTGCGGTATCTCATTTGGCGAAAACGGGGTTCCGCGCAATTCGAAATGTTTTTTTGGGTCGCAATTTCAAATTAACGAGGTTTTACTGTAGTAAATTGAATATTATTAAAAACAAGGTCCTTTTTGCAAATAATTATTGTTTTTCACGTCACGGAAATGTGGCCCTAGGAGGTTATGATGTCAACTGCGTATCTGTTTATATTAATGAGTTTATCGAAACGTAAGAGGAGAAAAAAGAGGAGAATGCGAAATTCTTTACTGCAAAGAAAAAGAAGGACGGACATTCTATGCGATCTTCGATCGATACAGCTCGATGAGTTCAAGAACAATTTCGTTTCCCCACACTGTCATCTTGACAGATACAGCGCATGCGTATTCACTTGTAAACATACCACGTGGTACTGACGCTCCGCGGAATGTTGCAGTGAGTACGCTCGGGTACCGTGCGCATGGCAACGTTGCCACGGCACGTAGAAATGCCGCGCTATGTTGTGCGCGCCGTCGCGGAACAGTGCACGACGTTGCAACGTCACGTAGACTCTGTGCCACGCGTGCTGTTGAGGGACAATTTGTCCCCTAGTGAATACATGGTTTTAATTATGACTTGGATAATAGCACCGACACATTACATATTACATTACTTTATGCAACGTGTAATTTTCCTGAATATTGAAAAGTATTGATCAGCACGAATCATTCGTGTCATGCTGGTGATTGTGCGGTATTCGGGCAATTTATACTGTTTTATGTAAGTATCGGTGGTCGAAGAGCTTATCAGATCTTCCGAAACGCGAATTGAATTGATGTGTGAATTTGAAACGTTTTCGAAACTATCACATACTCAGGGGCGTGCAGTGAGAACAAGGAGCGTGACTTTTCCCTAAGCATATATTTTGAAAAGAAACCGAAATAAGAGATATATCTCGTAATATTCCAATCACAATAATAACTATTTTTTCATAATATTCTGCCAGATAAATATTTAATTTCATTTTTTTGTCCAAATATATGTTTAAATAAAAGTCACGCTTCTTGTTCTCACTGCACGCGCCTGCTCATATTTTCTAAATTTGAATTACTCCATCGGTATACATAATAGGTACTTCACTACGAATGCCGAAAATCTAAATTGACTGACAAATGGTTTTAGAATTTAATCTTCAAAGCATGAAGTGTCTTATCAAAGCTCAAAACATCTGACATTTTAGAAATATATTAAATTTCTGTAAGTTTAGTGTTATGTTTTAATTCGTCTTTAATTGTTGTTATATTTTACAAAGAAAGGGAGTATAATAAAAACTTGGTTTTTATGGGTTACTTTTTTACATTTCATTTTTGAACATCACAAATAATAAATAACATGTTACACATATTATTTAGAAATTATCGGGCCGTCGTAATGAAACTTTTCTAATGATTCCAATTTGAAAAAACCAATAAAATTTATAAATTTCTAATAATAAATTTCCCAACTATCTAAAATTTCTAAAAATCCGAAATTATACTATAATTATTAATTCTTTTAACGAAAACTTGATAGATCTTCTTGATCGTTGCCACGAGTCTACTTGCCAAGTTTCAGCTCGAATGGATCACGGGAAAAGGGTTAAAAATCGATCCAAAGTTTTTCACCCGGCAAGCCGGCAAGCAAGCAAACAGACGCCACGTGTTAATTATAAAGGGAGTAAAAATATTGCAATATTAGTTGTGAAAATGTAAATGTAAAATGTAATAATATTTTAATATTAATTGTAAAAATGAATCTTGCAGATAAACATCTCTTCAAGACGTTTTGTGGGGCTAGTGATGTTCAAAAAAATATATATGGAAAATAAATAGATAGAAAAAAGTACCCTAGAAAAGGAACTGTAGATAAAGTTTTCGTGGCTAGTTAGTTTTGAATTTTTGATGTGTAACATCTTTAGGCTTGGTTTATGTGACTAATTTCGTGAATGCGATGACGGAAACGTGTAAGAAGAAGTAGGAATGAAAATTTTTCCAATTTAGAATTTATTAATTTTACTCGACAAATTCTACTTAGACATCGGACAGGCGTCATCGTCGGAAGAAAATGTCAGATTCGATTAATTGGGGTTATGTTGAATTTAGATTAGATAGATAGATCTCAGGGTAACTTTGGTTTAGAAAAAACTATTCGAAAAAAATATTGTAGGTATAAAAAAATATTGTAGCCGGCAAACATCTTGAAATTTGACGGTGTAGTGGGGGGAAGTTTGCGCATGTACCATTCCACCAAAGTGACCCAAATTTTGTCTTCTGCGCATTCCCCCACTATGCCAAAAAAATTCAAGAAGTTTGCCGGCAACTGTACCTGCAACATATATTTTATTAATTCTGACAAAAAAATTGTATAATACCTGTTAAGAAAAAAAAATCAGCTATTTAATTATCATATACTTTTCAAATATAAGGCTGTTTTATGCGATTTTATATACACATATATGTTTAATCGTAAATGTCTTTTCATATAAGCTTGAGTTAGTGTGGGCACAGTGCGTAATACGCGCATTGTTTCGTTGTATTAAGTTTACGGATACGCCCCTTATATGAAAAGACTTATGCCTGCCTATCTTTTTGGTTCGAAACCAATTTATTGTTTTTTTTTACTCGGTTGGTTATGACACCGATCACGAATCAAACTCATTCTTCGCCAACGAGGACTATCTCCATGAAGATGTTCAGAATGTGGAAGTTAGACACTCTTCCTCAGTCTTTCCCGCTCACCCCTGAGGAGCAACTTTGTGAATAGATGTAATGTGACCCTTTGGGACGATACATCGTAGCCTTACCTTTTCGAGAAAGGGACCAGGTGATTTCTTACCCCGGTTCGCGCGATGTCGCATTGCCAAAATTCCATCCATTGGTATTTAGACTTTTAGCTGATACAGCCTTATGGGAAAAATACTGACTACTTATACAGTGGTCACATGAATCGTGTCCCAGTAAAGGTTAACACAAGAGAAAGCATCACATACCTCATCACTGCACACACCTCGTCCGGGCAGCGCTAGCACTAAGTTGATTTATTTATTGAATTGACGGACATAGTCCAATAAAATATATCACATAACACGAACAACATAAAATACAAGAGAATAAAAGTTATAGCAATGTAAAAGAAAATCAAGGACAAATGAAAAGTACTAACAATATGGAGACAAGATCTGTACTACCTAATCAGAGATTGTTTGAATCTGGACAGACTTACACCAAAGAAGTCCAGATCCTGTCTTGAATTTATAAGACGACATAACCGTGACATGGGAGCATGGAATCCATAATAGGTTCTATGATGGCTAAGGAACAACAGTTCATTATTTTTGAGTCTACGGGGAGGGATATTAAATTTTATTTGGCCCAGTAACGAAGGCACATCAGTGTGGCCATTTAATATTTTGTGTATTGTGATTAAGTCAGTGTTAAGTTACGAGTGGTCTTCGATACCTCGGCGACTGATATGAATGGATCATCGTTGAATGATGCCTTGCTAATCGCCCCCAAGCTTCAAAGGAACGTCGTTGAACTCTCCTCCCGCACTCCTAAACAGATATTACAAAAAAAATCTGCGGCTGACGTCTGTAACCCAAGAGTTTATCTTCTTCTTCTTCTGCTTCATCTAGGACTGCGTCCTGTCATTGCTCGGAGCCTGTTCCTGGGATACAGATGTCCAGCTATCTCGCCATCTTTTATGCGGTCTTCCTGGGAGTCTGGTACCAGACGGCAGCTTGTTCGCTGCTATGCTCACTACTCTCTCAGTACAAGCTCTCTCCACATGATCTCTCCAGTAACGTCTTCTAGATCTTCCCCATCGGACAATATCCTCGACGTCACAGGTCCTTCGTATTTCGGAATTCCTCACTCGGTCTCGGATTGTCAGTCCCGCAATGGGTCGGAGAGTCTTCATCTCAGTTATTCTTAGGAGATTTTTTGTTCTGGTAGTGTCAGCCCTTGTCTCGATACCGTACGTCATGATTGGGCGGACACAGGTCTTGTATATCTTCACTTTGCTCTCCTTGAGCATATGTTCGTTTCTCCAGACAGCATTTCTCAAGCATCCAGCAATAGTTGCGGCTTTGTTTGCTTGCTCTCTTACTTCTTCGTAGAGGTCGTTACTGCTGGATATCTCGACACCCAAGTACTTGAAGCTCGTTACTTGCTCTATTATTTTATCGTCAATTGCAAGCTCGCATGGTATTGGCAGTTTCGATGTCACCATGCTCTTAGTCTTAGCTACGGAGATTTTCATGTTGAATCTTTGTGAAGATATATGGAATTTGTGCAGAAGTGTGAAGATATATGGAATTTGTGCAGAAGAGATATATGGAATTTGTGCAGAAGATTATGTGGGTAGAGTACAAGAGTTATGTACAAGAGTTTATGTGGGTAGTTATTTAGGATTTGGCTAAGATTTAGGTATTATTTCTCTCCAAACACTTCGATTGAAAATTGAGCGCGTCCGTAGATGATTTTTTATAACCACTTAACCACTACATATAATTGCTAGTGTGCGACAGGGAGCAGGCTGTGTACAGTAAACCAGTTCTCAACTTGCCTGCCCTCCTACAGCGTGCTTATAAATATTTTGTTATATAAACTGTATACACCTTCATTTACGACATGCACCATCATTCTGTCATAGTTAAACGTATTCACAGTTTAAGTAATAATGTAAGTGGCGACTGGGTAAACCTACCGCGGTTATTACTTAAATTGGCCGGCTCATTTCCATCGACAGGCAACTAGTTTTTATATTAGCATATAAACATTCTCGGCAAATGGAGTTTCTTGCGTCAAGAAACGACTTAATGAACCGGAAAGGCGGCATTACTGCTCGGTAATTACCTGGAATTGTTGCCCATATCCTGTCGGGCTTTTACAGAGTAAATAGATTACTTCAACTTTCACATTCAAACCAGCGAGAGTGTACTAGCGAAGGGAAAAACTTCATTTCAAAATGAAGACTACAACACACACACGTTCACCAGTTTGAAGACTACAAAGTGTACACTACAATTGTAGTAAAAACTACTTGAAGTGAAGTAATTTTAGTACTACGAGATGAAGTGAAGTAAATGAAGTGAAGTAATTGAAGTGAAGTAAATGAAGTGAAGTAATTGTAATAATAATGAAGTGAAGTAATGAAGTAATAGTGAAGTAAATTTTTAAATAAAGTGAAGCAATGAAATGAAGTAATACTGAAGTAAATTTTTAAATGAAATGAAGTATTTTTTTCCCAAATAAAAATTTGGTGACCTAAAAAAAAAAAAGGTCAACGACGAAAATATTTTAATAAATGACGATATTTTCTCATGGTGGGGGGGGGGGGGGGGGGGGTTGTGCCAAAAATTTCTTCATGAGTCCAAAAATTTTCATACTTTCGATAACTTTGAAGTGTATGTACTTTGTAGTGTTCGCTTTGAAATGAAGTGTACTATTTGAAGTTTATACTTTCAATAACTTTGGTGTTTGTAGTTTGTAGTGTGCACTACACATCAAAATGTGCAAAGTGTGCACTTCAATGTAGTGTAGTACTACATTGTAGTAGTGAGTACAGAGCGGACCCATCACTAGAGTGTACTTCTTCCGATGACATGTTTTTGGATGCAGCAGTGTCGCGTCGGTACTCGATGCAATTTAACCTAACCATTCAATGCTAACAACGTATCGGAAAATTTTTAATACAAAAATTGAAGGAAATTAAACAGAGCTCGGACATGATACTAGAGAAAAAGATAGAATGAGACGGAATGCCATCCAAAAAGTCCAGATATCAAAATTCTACGACGTAGAGGGCAATGCATTAATTAACACATTTATTGAATCGAAGAAAACGTGTCTACATTTAAAATAATGTATAGAAAATATATGTTTTGTAAAACGACGAGTGTGCAGATAAATTAAAAAATTACGTACAAACATAGATACGTATTATTTTAAGACAAATAAAATACCCGATGAGAGCTTTTCTTAAAATGATTGAAATGATGGCTTTATCATTTCATTTTCCGGTGACGTGCACTTAGGTAGGCACTCTGATGACGCACTTTTTGGTGACAACTTATTTCCCTTATACAGTGATCACAGGTATCAAAAGTCTTGGCAAAATCATTACATGAACAATCCACCTGATGTCCCGCGTCCAGTGCTTCCGTTACGTAATTCGTTACGTAATTGATGACTTAGAACCACTCTTATATATTGGAGTAACTTTTGACATCTTCGATGTTTCTGGGAAGATCCCTGCATCTATTAATGGAAAGATTATACAAAAAACAAAGTGGTTTTTTATCAGTTCCACACAACCTTTTAAGAGAAATGTTGGAATGAAATCTGGACCAAGAGAATGAGTATTATTTAATTTTTTAATAGTATCGGACACATCTTTCTCACTGATATTTTGAACATCAATAGACGTGCACCGATCGGAGAACGTTGTCAACATCAAGAAGCGGAGGTTCACTACTATACACTGTACATAATGAATTGTACATAATGGTGTTAATTACATATCATATATTTGAAAAACAGAATGAGAATATGTTAACGCTTACCCAATTTTAAAAGAAAATTGAATTCTCGTGTTTAAAAGTGCAAAACTGCCATTACCTATCCATACAGAGCCCATATGGATAGTGGTGGTTTTGCATCCATACTTGTGCTGCAAAAGCTATGATTTAAAAATTATTATTCCTAAGAGCAATATATCTACATAACCCGGTAAACCATTTACTTCTCTCCACAAATGTATAAATAACTCTGCATCACACGTACTTGGTGCAGTAACATTAAAAATATTAAAATAAAACATAAATCACTTTATTTTATTTTAATAACAATGTCACCACAAAGTTCAAACCTTCATTCAGAAGAAAAAATATTCTTCGAACAATTAAAAATACGAATATGTATCGGGAAAAAACGGTAAGATGAAAATTTGAGCTGCATTCTAGTATTCTATCTTCTTGTGTTCTATCTTCAACGAGCTTTCCGACACCTTTACGCACACTATTAGCGCCTGTTGTTCTAACTTGGTTTATATTAATCTTTCATTTAAAGCATAGATTTTTACAAAAACGGGCTGTTTGATTAAGGATTACTTAATATAAACAAATTTGCTACAATCGACCCAAGTCAATTGGATACCTACGTGAAATCTAGTTTCTCAATATTGCAATTATATTAATTTTTTACATAATATCTTGGGATCAAGGAAGATTATATAGATAAATATTCAATAGACCAAGCAACGTCATAAATGAAAATAAACAAGGCGCAAAATCAATTAATTTTGAAATGGTTTGAATGTAGTCGATAGGCTGGTACGCCACCAGCGTTGATAACACGCAATTATGGTTAGTAGCGATAGGTTATTATTTAACCGTGTGAATGCAATCAGAGTGAAATGCCGCACATCACGAACGTCATCCGCGCCACACTATAGGATAGTTGATTTTCATGTAACGTAGAACCAGCTTTACAGTGAATTGTAAATAAAGTGCAGCGGTGCAGGATGATTTCGTAACTCGGTTCCAGAGCAGGACAGAACAACAGAGAGTGGAAACCCACCGCATTCGCAGCACGGTTTTATGAGTGAAAGAAGAAGAAGAACTCTTACGACGCCAGGTTGGCAATTTTTATTCTAAAGGTCATCTCGCTGCTGCGTTACGTAAAAGGACGACCAGGAGAGGAGAGACCTGCAAAAGTCCATTCACTGTCCCTCTCCATCTAATATTTATTTATTTATTTATTTAATGTTTATGGAAGACCAACAGCACAAAAAAAAGCATAGAAAACATTGATACAATATAGATGGCCAATTACAGGTCTCCACATTTAGAAATATTTCAGTAATGATAAATATTTATGATATACTAAGGCATATTAATTATATAGAAAGAAAGAATAAAAAATTTAAACAAACAGAAATATGTCAGTAATGATAAATATTTATGATATACTAAGGCATATCAATTATATAGAAAGAAAGAATAAAAAATTTAAACAAACAGAAATATGTCAGTAATGATAAACATTTATGATATACTAAGGCATATTAATTATATAGAAAGAAAGAATAAAAAATTTAAACAAACAGAAATATGTCAGTAATGATAAATATTTATGATATACTAAGGCATATTAATTATATAGAAAGAAAGAAAAAAAAAATTTAAACAAAAGGAAATATGTCAGTAATGATAAATATTTTTGATATACTAAGGCATATTAATTATATAGAAAGAAAGAATAAAAAATTTAAATAAAAGAAAAAGAAACTTAATTATTACGTGGAAAAAAATTCAGCACTCAAAATTTTTCTTAATCTTGTGTGGCTGCACTCGAACAGATCAATATCCAATAATCTTATCAGTTTATTGAATGCATCGCATACCCTCAAGAAATATGAATTACGACGATAGTTGGATGAGGTAAAATCAATGTGAAAGACTGGGTTGTGTCTACGAGATCTACAGGGAACATGGAATTTTAGTCTATTTAATAGTTCAGGACAGTCGACGTTGCCTGATACAATTTTTAGTAGGTACATCAAATCACCTATTTCCCGACGTCTGTATAAAGGTAGGATGGATATTTTTTGCATGAACTGTCATAATCGTCAGAAACGCAATTGAATTTAAAGTTGAGAAAGCGAATAATTTTTTTTTGAATTTGTTCCAACCGATTTACATAGATCATATACTGGGGGTTCCATACTTGCGTTGCATACTCGAGTTTGCTTCTGACAAAAGTGCAGTAAACTAAAAGAGTAAACTCTCTATTAAAAAATTAACAATATTTATTTAATTATTTATTTTATTTTGGGGGAAATTAACAGCAAATCAATATCTTAACAAATATAAAATAATGGTTTTTAAAATTATGCCAATTACAAATTTTCCACTGAATATAATAATTTACTTTAACTTACTTTAACAGCGAGTGGAGAGGGTGTAGGGGAATGTGGGACGGGAGTAAAAGGGAAGCTATAATGTACGAATTAGTTTGGGTGCGGTTGTGCAGATATTGTTTGTTTTATGTTTCTTATCGTTGAGTTGAAAATGTCAATGTGGCGATAGTTTGTGTTAAAGGAATTTGTGGATCTGTACATAAAGGAGTTTTGTTTTGAGTTGGTCTTACAAAAGGGGAGATGAAAAGTAGGTGAATGTCTGTTATTGCGAGTTGGGATGTGGTAAGATATTCGTTGAAGAAGTTCCGGACTATCAACTAGATTGTGTGTTATTTTGAATAGCATCAACGCGTCAGCTATGTTTCTTCGACGAGTTAGGGTCTGCATGTTAAAAAACTTCGCAGAGTCTTCATTGCTTAAATGAGATCTAAATGAACGGAGGACTCAAAAGGACGCTATAAGATCAAAGTAATAAACACAAGTCGGTGAGTAAGTGTACAAAAGAAACATAAGAATATTTGCGAGTGACCAAGACATAAAATCAATTAAAGTAGACAATAAGTGAAAAGGAAAGAGAATGTTGTATGAGGAGAGAGACAGCGACGAGACAAAAGTTAAAAGGACCCACTTCCTACGAGGTAAGGACAAACAAGGCACACGAAAAGAGGTGTTCAGCCTCATGGCACCAGTCCACAGTCCTCAACATGTCACCCTCGAAGCAGTTTCACACGCGTCACACACGTCCTGATGAACTCACGAAGGAATCCGAGGTTCCTCTCATTTATGATGTGGTGACTGTTCGGTAGGGAAAACAGGGTGTCATCAGGCGGCCGTCGTGGTCCAGTGGGCGTGTACTGGCTTCTCGTACTGAGTACTGCGGGATCGATTCCCGCTGAGTTCGCGATGCATATAAGGGATTCTCACATGCATGCCATTTTTTAATTAATTTTTTATTTCTTACATTTATTTAATAGTGAATAATGTGATTTTTTACAACAATGATAACTAATAGGTATTAATAATCAAATTATTATACATGTAATTTATATAAATTAACTTTGTAAACACCACTTATTTATTGAAAAAAATCAACATGTTTCGAAGCCAAAGGCTTCTTCGTCAGGCTAACAAAAATAAAATTTAAAAATCGAAGTATAGATCAAAATATTAAAAAGTTATATATGGAAAATGATAATATAAAGTACCTGCTTAAAATGAAAATAAATTTAAAAGATGACTATTTGCAAAAAGGACCTGATTATTTATAACATTTCCAAAATTTCTAATTTATCAAATTGTGATTCTGTATAATTTGTATGTAAAATAATATATGTTATACCTCACCAAGAAGAATCAAGGTTCTCGTGCGTTATATGTATGTATTCGTGATATATTGTATTAATTATTATTAATTTAAAAAAAAAAAAATAGAGATGTGAACACGGAATACGTGTCACATCAATATTCTTACTATTTTCAAACTAAGCTAAGCGCTTGTACTATGAAAATAGGACTAACTTGCTAGTCTGGAGTGAGGATCGAACCCGCAACCTTTGGATCACGAGGCCAGTGTCCTAACCACAAGACCAACAAGCTACTATTAAACACAACGTTTTTGAGCCGTAAGTTTGCGCTTACTAAGCAATCAATTTCGATTACAGATTATAAACTGATCTAATGAGGATATCTCTCATCTTTTATCACCTTTAAAATGACTAACAGCCCCATGCACGACTCTGCGCCCTGGGGTAGGGGTAATGGCCCCGTCCAGCGCCACTTCATTACCCCCTGGCCACAGTATATACTATACTGTGCCCTGGCGCTCTAAAACCATTCCAATGTTCCTCAAATGAGCCTCCCTTCTTGCCCGGCCCCACTCCCGTGTGAAGGTTCCTCCGCCGCTGGCTTCTGTCCAGGACCGACGTAGTTTTTCCACCCTGAAAAAGCCAACAGCATGGAGAATAATACTCTTTAAAATAAGCAATGTGTTTATTTTCCAACACTGACACTGGAGGCATTTGGTAATGAGGTACCCAAGATATATGTGTAATTTCTATTAATTTTTAGGAATATTGAAAAAGTAGGTACCCTAAGTTGTTTATATTATCATATTTAGATAAAAATAATATTTTAGTTGCGAAATCTATGTATACTAACTTGTTAATGAGAAAAAAAAATAACAAAAGATACCTCTAGCAGAACCCAGTACAATATATGAAATATTCTCGATTCGAACATATATAGAACATTAAAAAAATTGATAATGTTTGGATGTTCTTGCGATGCAATTGGTGAACGTTGCATTATTAACCAGCTCGTATAGGTTGTAGGCCCTGAGCTCGCATCGTATTTTTTATTTTTTTATTTATTTATAAGAGACTTCCATCCACTTTTCTCATATATAAATAGGTTTGTCTCCGTGAGACTTCTATAATTTATCCTTAATTAATTAATTATCCCTCTGGGGACCAAATCCAGTAACTGTGTTCCTAGACAGTGTAGATTAAATATATCTGGGGAAAGGGATGGATTAGAGGGAAAAGAGGAAATGTTGCCTTTATTACCCGACTGGTCCTAAATAACCCGTCAGATCGGTCAAACGGTGTAGACTTATACAGAAAATATATCTGGAGGAGGGGGAAGGGGGAAATTTTGCCAATATTACCCGACTGGTCCTAAATAACCCGTCAGATCGGTCAAACGGTGTAGACTTGTACAGAAAATATATCTGGAGGAGGGGGAAGGGGGAAATTTTGCCAATATTACCCGACTGGTCCTAAATAACCCGTCAGATCGGTCAAACGGTGTAGACTTGTACAGAAAATATATCTGGAGGAGGGGGAAGGGGGAAATTTTGCCAATATTACCCGACTAGTCCTAAAGAATAAGTTTATAAAAATTTAGGTCAGATCGATTAAACAGTACAGATTTGCACGAAAATATATCAGAAGAAGTGGGGGGTGTAGAAAGTGGTATGGGGGGAAATGTCACCTGTGTTACCCACCGGGTCAATAATAATACGTGTGCAAATTTTGAGTCCATTGATCGGTCGAACGGTACAGATTTGCATTGTAAATATATCAGGGGAGGGAAAGGGGTAAAAGGGGAAGGGGAAACGTCGCCTTTGTTATCCTCCGGGTCCTAAAATAAAAGGTTGCAAATTTTGAGTCCGATCGGTCGAACGGTACAGATTTGCATTAAAAATATGTCAGGGGGAGGGGAAGGAGTAAAAGGGGAGGGGATAAATGTTGCTTATGTCACCCGCCGGCTGCTAAAGAATAAGTATCCAAATTTTGAATCCGATCGGTCAAACGGTATATATTTGCATTGAAAATATATCAGGGTGAGGGGAAGGGGTAAAATGGGAGAGAGGAAATGTAACCTATGCTACCCACAGGGTCCTAATTATCCAAAGTTTGAGTCGAATCGGACAAACAGTGCGGATTTGTATAGAGAACAGACAGAAATACATTGAGTTTTATAGTTTAGATTAGATCAAATATCTCGTTTTCTGTTTGCCATTAACTCAATTTAGTTTGCTAGCTGTAATTCAATTTATCTGTTTCAATGTAACATATGAAAAATGGCTGGAATCGCGTAGAAATCTGTCACGTGTTATAACAATTAACATATATACGAGTATAATTGTTGATCTGTATTATACCACTTCTACAACAGACAAAGTAGGAATAAAAATGAAAAAAAATCTTGTTTAATTTTACTTGAAATGCAAATATAAATGTTTAATTATTTTTGTCATCCAACAGGAATACATAAATAGGTATAGGGTAATAAAAAAATAACAAAGAATAATTGTATGTTTGTCTACCACAATGGAGAAGTTTAGGTACTATTTTTTCTAAGAATGGATTTGAAAATTGAAGTAAAATTGAACAAATATCTGAATGAAAAATTAAGATAACCCAAAAACTCACAAAGTTATATAATTCAATATTAATTTACGTTTTGCATGAATAATTTTATTCCGTCCGGTGGGGTCGCGTGACGTCATCTCTCGTACCTGGTGCACATCGCGGCTCGTGCTGGACGCGTGACGTCACAGGCGAGTTGGAAGTCTGCGCTAAAAATTGGAATATTCTTTTTCTCTGTTATTTATTGACAGATTTCAATAATTTTTTCATCAATTTATTACACAATTTATATTAGTTAAATGTTCAATAGTATTTCAGTTAAATGTTACAACATATTTAATTATCAGCACTATGAAATTTCGCTATTATACGACGACACATATGTTGAAAGGTCTTTTATGTGAACTTATAAATTTTATTTAATATTTATCCAAGAATGCTTATCACATTATTTCTGCCTTCCTATAAGGTGTCTTAATAGATTAGATTTTTTTTTTAAATAGAGATGTGAACATGAAATAAATGCCACAACAAAATTCTTACTATTTTCAGACTAAGCTAAACGCTTGTGCAAAAAAGTAGGACTAACCTGCTGGTCTGGGGGTGAGGTTCGAACCGCGAGACCAGCAACCAACAACCAAATGCAACAAATCCTTCCACTCCCGAAAAAATGAAGACAGAAAATTTGATCGTTCCTATTAACCAGTCAAGTCAAAGAATATGCATGCTTAGTCCCAACTCCTTAGAGGAAAGGTGTAGGCACAAATTAATGAACCTTCTGTGTGCAGTTTTCTGGGATATTCTGCCTTAAGTGTATATCTGACCTCTCTTCGGATCCTATTGCAGGGTCTATTATCAGGGTTGATGTGATGAGTGTGTGTTGATGTTAAGTTTAAGTATTAACTTGCAATACCGTACCGAAATCAGGGTGTGTTCTAGTTTGTGTAAGGTCATATACTAGCTTACAGTACCGTGTCGAAAGCAAGGTGTGTATGCATTAATCAGCCCCGATGATGGAGCCTGCCATTACATCAGCCCTTACGATGGACCCTGCAATGTGATCCGAAACGTCTGCCAAAGATGTCACATAAACGGCAGAATATCCTATAAAACTACACATTTTTAAACTAATTAATGTTTAGAATGGGCCCGGCAGGTAAATGGACGTACGAATCTGATAACGATTAACTCTAACGGTCTCCATTAAACTGAACAAAGATGTGTATGTATTAATTTCAATACAAAGAATTTATGCTACGTAAATAGCAAAGTCGCGACAGGCGGATGACTGTGTTTTTGAATTCAGTGAGACGAAGTTCTATTAAAATAAATAAATGCAGTTTTAAATACAAGAAGGAAATTCAATTTGCGATCGCGTTTCTCAGCACTAAAACCGTTAATAATGTTAAAAATGAGAATCAGAGTAAATAAAAAAGTAACCCATAAAAACCAAGTTTTTATTATACTTCCTTTCTTTGTAAAATATAACAACAATTAAAGACGAATTAAAACATATAACATAACACTAAACTTAGAGTAATTTAATATATTTCTAAAATGTCAGATGTTTTGAGCTTTGATAAAACACTTCATGCTTTGAAGATTAAATTCTAAAAACATTTGTCAGTCAATTTAGATTTTCGAAGTGAAGTACCTATTATGTATACCGACGGAGTAATTCAAATTTAGAAAATATTCCGCGACGTTACGGGCCGCTATGCTAGTAATCAAACTTCCTTTTGATTCCAATTTGAAAAAAACAATATAATTTCTAAAAATCCTAAATTATACCATAATTATTAATTTTTTTTAACCAAAATTTGAAAGATCTTTTTGATCGTCGCCACGAGTCTACTTGCCAAGTTTCAGCTCGATTGTATCACGGGAAAAGGGTCAAAAATCGATCCAAAGTTTTTTTGACGGCAAGCCGACAAGCAAGCAAGCAGACGCCACGAGTTAATATAAAGGGAGTAAAAATAGCCGGTAGTCAAGTAACTTGGCAATTGTATAAATAATTATGCAAACCTTGAACATTCGTCCAATACTCCCAGCCGTACCCGCCCTTTCGGCTAGCATCCCCCTCCCCTAACAAACGTGTTTAGTGTCGATGTCACCGGCTAAGTACAGAAGCCTGGCAAAACACAATATTCCTAGTAAGGCATCCAAATACCCGACCTAATTCATTACCCGGGTATTTTTCGAGGAAGAACCGGGTACCCGGTTCGGTTCCGGGTAATTTTTGCAAGCTATTAAATTAACTACTTTTGTAAGCCGTTGGGAGTCTAATTTTTATTATATTTGAATCATTGATTAAATATGACGTGATATATTTAATTTTATATGAATCATAATTATAGAAATATTATAGGGCTTGTTATTTTTAATGATTTATAAAAATATATTCAAAAATACTAGTGCATATCGAGTGTATACAAAAAATACGACATTTTTTTCCGAATTTTTAGGAAAAATGTAATAATAAATTAACTGTTCGAAGAATATTTTTCCTTCTTATGTATGAAGGCGTGAACTTTGTGGTGACATTATTATTAATATAAAACACAAATTATTTTGTTTTCGCCACTTTATTAGATTATACAATCTACATGTTTCGAGAACAATGTTCTCTCCTTCAGGATTATCGTGTACTAAAGATCTTTAAAAGTTGAACCAAGCAAATATGTTACGGTGAAGGGGTTGGTGAGGGGGTAGGTGAAGAGGGGGGGGGTTCGAGGTGTTAATTATGATCTAATGACCCATAATAATTAACATCTCAAACCCCCCCCTCCCCTCACCTACCCCCTCACCCGCCCCTTCACCGTAACATATTTGCTTGGTTCAACTTTTAAACTTTTAAAGATCTTTAGTATACAATAATCCTGAAGAAGAGAACATTGTTCTCGAAACATGTAGATTTTTTAATCTAATAAAGTGGTGAAAACAAAGTAATTTGTGTTTTATTTTAATAATAATAAATGTGACAAATAATGATTACTTGTTACAGGTATAAAAAACAATATTTACCATTTTTAAACAATTTAGCATGATACGGGTTTTTATTTAAGACAATCAGCTTTTAAAAATATCATACGTCATACTTCATACTGATATTTAAATATTTTTTAAATTTTATCAATCAATAAAGAGTGAAAAAAAGAAATTTAGATCATTATTTACACGTTTACGATAATTCAAAATTAAAGTATTTTCAAAGATAAATAAATACCTTGAATGTTCGCGATTCTTGACGTGTCTCCGTGGTTATTGAAGGACGTCTAGTCGACTGCTCGCTTAACGATTAACTGAAATCGCATTTTTCGATTTGCAGGCAATATATACCAATGTTTCAGGTACAAAAGGATTGATTAACCATAAAATGACGAATACCGCGAGGAAAGCCCAAAATCCTCGGGCCGCGGCTCATCGGTCGGTCAATGCAATGCAGATAAAAATATTTAAGGAAATCCCACATTCGCCAGCGCAAAAATAAACGGCTAGTATTTACCCGCATCCTTTCGAAATATCCCTTATCTATGCATTAGGGATGGGTAAAAAATATCGATATTTTTTTTGAAAAATATCGATATTTAATGTCGATATATTTTTTCGCGATATATCGAATATCAATAATTTTTTTTTGATATATCAATATTTTTTTCTGGGATACCCGATATTTTTTTTGGGCAACTTTTTAGTTTTGGTCATTTTTTTGGGTATCTTTTTTCACTTTTTTCTGGTGACCTTTTTTTGGGTATCTTTTTCATTTTTTTCTTGGCGACCTTCTTTTTTTTTTTTGGTCGCCAAAAGCTTATTCCCTTTATATTTTTGAAAAAATAAAAAATAATGTCGATAAACATCGATATATCGATATATTTTTCGCAATGTATATCGATTATTTTCGATACTTTTTTAAAAATCGGTTCGATATATATCGATATATTTTTTCTTTTACCCATCCCTAATATGCATTCACTTATCTCGAAATTTATAGGCCGCTAAGTTTTGTCCCTTTTTTGTCGTTCAAAGACGTTAGTCGTTTAAGAACGCCGATTCGGGGTCAATTGTCGCAGCTTGCAATTGTTTATCTTAATGGGGGGTGACTTGTTACTGAAGTGTCGCTCTTACACGTTCGTGAAAACACGTTTTTTAAGTCCGAAAATTCAGAGCCAAGTCAACATCTTTATTTCCAACTACAACCAATTTCTCTTTATTTTAGTAAATAGTACATTTTACATAACACCGGAACTGAAATTTAATACTCAATTTTTAATAAATTTTTTGATTTTTCTGGTGAAAAATAGAGATACGTATACGTGTACGGAATACGAGTCACATAAATATACCTACTATTTTCAAACAAAAATAAGCGCCTGTGCTATGAAAACTAGGACTGACCTGCTGGTTTAAAATCAGGCTTGAACCAGTGACTATTGGATCATTAGTCAATTGTCTCAACCTCTAGACCAACGACCAGGTTATGATAAATTAATAACCAAACAATCAAAATAAGTATGATTTCCAAATTATTATCAATTAAAATTGACTTTATGCATTTTAATAAAATACTCTGAATTATTTTTTTTTAATTTTTTGATTTTTTAAAAAAATATTTCAGTTAAAACTAATAGGTGCATCAATTACTATATCGCATATGTTATTAGTATTAATCATTAAATAAAATATATCAAAGAACCAAGCTAGAGTTGCTAGCAAGTACAAAGCCAGAGAATTAGTGAAGAGTTAAAAGACCGCATGCAGCCAGTGCCTTGTGACTTCATAGTGGTGCGCATCTCGGCTGTGCCGCACTTCGCATAACAATCTGTAGATGGTGGCAGTTGTCCACCGCAGTATTTTATTTTAGACAAAGCTCACTTCAAAATTCTATTTCTTTGATCCAGGCAAAGGTTATTTTTTCACGCTTTTTCATTTAAAAAAAGTTAGGGAACCTAGCATTTTACGAATTAGAAGTTTTGTTTGCCTTGCCGGGAACGCTGATATAGGCTGCATGTGTGGGGGCTGGTTTGTGCTAATGTAAGGGTGAGTGGGAGTAATAAGAGCCCATTTTTATTCAATCGTGTTTTGTTTCGGTTTCAACCCCACGCGATTGCTTAATGGTTTAATTTACTCCGTGTACGGTTCCTTTCTCGGGGAAGGCAATTTTCAAACCGTGCCTTATTTCCGGATTATTACGGCCGAACCAGATATTTATTATTTAGCAACATATCGTGTCCCCCAAGTCACAAGATACGCGTCATTTTTGGTAAAATTGTACTTTTTTATATCAAAATTCTGATAATAATTCTATTTTTGAATCACAAACAGGACAAATTTCCTGGCAGGTAGGAGATAAAAAAATAACGTTATAAATTAGTAGCACTTGCAATATTTTTAACTGTTAATTTGAATTCAAAAATAATGTGTGGGTCATATGTTATGAATAATGTGCCTGAAATTAGGAAATTATCACTTTATTTCATTATTTTTAATTATATAGCCATAATTTTACTAAAAATCCACCTCACGGGCGATGAAGTTTTGAATAATAATGATTATTTAAAACTTTAAAGCTTTAGATAATATCTCAGTTTGATGTGAACGTCAGATGATACCTTATTGTTTCAAGAAGGAAACAAGATGAAGAAATATCTTGACCAGTAATCGAGTGTCGGGAATTTAATCGTCGTCCTCATAGCCCTGTGTCCTGTGTCCTGTGTCCTGTGTCCTGTGTCCTGTGTCCTGTGTCCTGTGTCCTGTGTCCTGTGTCCTGTGTCCTGTGTCCTGTGTCCTGTGTCCTGTGTCCTGTGTCCTGTGTCCTGTGTCCTGTGTCCTGTGTCCTGTGTCCTGTGTCCAGTGTCCTGTGTCCTGTGTCCTGTGTCCTGTGTCCTGTGTCCTGTGTCCTGTGTCCTGTGTCCTGTGTCCTGTGGTCCTGTGTCCTGTGGCCTGTCCTGTCCTGTGTCCCTGTGTCCTGTGTGTGTCCTGTGTCCTGTGTCCTGTGTCCTGTGTCCTGTGTCCTGTGTCCTGTGTCCTGTGTCCTGTGTCCTGTGTCCTGTGTCCTGTGTCCTGTGTCCTGTGTCCTGTGTCCTGTGTCCTGTGTCCTGTGTCCTGTGTCCTGTGTCCTGTGTCCTGTGTCGAGACACGAATACGATACTACACTATACGAATCAGTTCAGTCAGTCATATGTCAGTTCATACATTGTTGAGGTTCCGTTAGTTGGTTGTGTGAATTTGCATCGCCCCAGAAGCAGTTAAAACGGACTGAATATTTGTAATTTTTTATTTGTCATTAGTAAAAATAGCTTTTCAAAATGTATAATTGTAGGTATCTACAGTTTTACACTCGTCGTGTACACGGGTTTGAATTATCATCTCTCTCAACTTCGAACTGATCTCTGAGTTTATTACCGCTTTAAAATTTCAACACTTGTTTACGGTATTGAGATTTACTCTAGTAATCTCACTGTGTTTCGTACCATGGACTGGGGCCATAACTTAGTAATAATAACAATATTAAATGATTTTTGTTGTCCAGTTATACCTACAGTTAAATTATTTATATACATATATAAACATATGCGCTTGTTGGTCTAGTGGTTGAGACAATCGCCTAGCGATCAAGTTAGTGGTCTCTTGAGCCTCATTCCGGGAGACAACAAGTTAGTCTTCCTTTCATAGCGAAGCATGTTTAAATTTAAAAATAGTTAGAATATTGACGCGAAACGTATTCCGTGCACGCATTTTTTTATGACAAAATTTAATTGTGCTCAATCAATTCAAACTTCTTCACTTTCCCCTCGTCCTGCAAACCTCTCGCCAGAGAACGCGGGCGATTTTTTATTCGTCCGTCAGGAGAAATCCCGCGGGAAGTATGGACGGAGATTACAGGAAATTGGGGAAGATGGGATTTGGAAGGAGTTATTCCAACCTGTCACATCAGGGAAATGGTACAATGTCGGCTGGCGGCTGCCGGTTATAAGGGCGAGGTTGTAGGGGTGTACACGTACAGTCAATGGCCGAGGATTCTTACGGCGTAACCGCGACACACAAAGATAATTCTAATCCTGGATAAAAATGTTCAATTTGTTTTTAAAAAAGTATTTTACCAAAATTGATTATTACATTTGCTTATTAGATTGTAGAAAGTAAAGGTGAAATGGAATGAATACACAATATACACATGCTTACAATTTTACACTGAATATATTTTAAGTTGAATAACAATGGTATAAACAGGGTTATTTGTAAAACATTTATAACCTCGCAGGGCTATATTCCTGCCTTGATTACAAGTCGAAAATGTTCAACCTATTATGACCTAATATCAATAGTTAAGGAGATATGCAACATCAAAGTTTGCATTTTTTTTTCAATATTTCTGACTTATTTTTTGTAAAACGTTGGACTATCATTACAGTAACTTATATCCAATATGAAAAATTTATTCGTTTCAATGCAAGTTAAATAAAATGATAAAAACCCTGAAAAAATTCAAATTGGAAACATTCCAATTGGAATTCGAAGGTTTTTATTTTTTTATTTGACTTGTAATAAAGAGAATAAATTTTTCATATTGGATATAAGTTACTGTAATGATAGTCCAACATTTTACAAAAAATAAAACAGAAATATTGAAAAAAAAAATGCAAACTTTGATGTCGCATATCTCCTTAACTATTGATATTAGGTCATAATAGCTTGAACATTTTCGACTCATAATCAAGGCATGAATATAGTCCTACGAGGTTATTAATGTTTTACAAATAACCCTGTATACACTGATGATTATCTTTAAATACTATCCTCCCTTTGAAAATACGAGCCTTTTCTCTCATGGAGAGGTAGCACGCTAGTTAAAAATAAAATACGGTATTAAAAAAAAAATCACGCTACAATAGGCCACGTTACTTTACGTATGCCATGTTATTTTACCGCTACGAGACGACCCGTGACAATAGTTAATACGCTTATTCAATACAAAAAATTTATCAATGAGAGTTCAATGGTATCGTTAAAAATAAACGAAGTTTAATTTTCTTCTTCTTCAAATGTAGCAAATTTATTTTGTGGTAACATAATTATAATTGATATAAATTAACTTTGTTTTTTTATATAGGAAAAACGTGTAGAAATTTTGAAATAAGAATTAAAGAACACTTAAGGTGTTTAAATAGTAATAATTATTCTGAATTTTCTAACCATCTTTTGGCTACGGGTCATTGTTTTGATATTAATAAGGGTTTACAAATTTTACATACAAATTATACAGAATCACAATTTGATAAATTAGAAATTTTGGAAATAAGAAAGAGTGTAAATAGTAAATTGAATATTATAAATAATCAGGTCCTTTTTGCAAATAGTTATCTTTTAAATTTATTTTCATATTAATTAGGTACTTTATATTATTATTTTCCATATATAATTTTTTAATATTTTGATCTATACTTCGATTTTTAAATATTATTTTTGTTTTCCTGATGAAGAAGCGATTGGCTTTGAAACATGTTGATTTTTTTCAATAAATAAGTGGTTTAAACAAAGTTAATTTATATCAATTTTAATTTTCTAATCATAATAATACTCTCGTCTAGGCGTGCGCGTCGGCTGGCTATTGACACGATAAACGAAACCGAAAAAAGCCGTGTGTGAGCTATTTTGATCACGAAAAAATAATTCAGTTTCTAGGAGGTACATTTTTTAAATTTTCAATATGCCCATAATGCGTCTAACTGCAAACGGCGCCAAGCGCCAGGTCCACGAAGAAAACCAATTTCCGTCCCTCCGCCACCCCGAGGCGACCCTGCTCGACAGTCGCCGGCAGCCAGGATATAATCGCCATTTCCCCAGCCGATAGCCCTGGTGCGTATCGTTTTTGCTCGTTGGTGGGCGAACAGCGCATAATTTCTTGCATATTTTAAAGGCCCAAACTAGCTGTACTATTTCCATGAATCCCTAACGCAAGATATTATTTTTAATACATAGATTATCAACCGGTCGTATACGACAAAAATGCAACTTAAATTGCAATCGCGATTAGCAGAATGACATGTTACAGAATACTTCCTTTCTTTTAACTCGTGGCGTCTGCTTGCTTGCCGGCTTGCCGGGTGAAAAAACTTTGGATCAATTTTTAACCCTTTTCCCGTGATCCAATCGAGTTGAAACTTGGCAAGTAGACTCGTGGCGAAGATCAAGGAGATCTATCAAATTTTCTTTAAAAAAAAAAAATATAGTATAATTACGGATTTTTAGAAATTTTATTGGTTTTTTCAAATTGGAATCATTAGAAAAGTTTGATTACTAGCATAGTGGCCCGATAACGTCGCGGAATATTTTCTAAATTTGAATTACTCCGTCGGTATTCATAATAGGTACTTCACTATGAATGTCGAAAATCTAAATTGACTGACAAATGTTTTTAGAATTTAATCTTCAAAGCATGAAGTGTCTTATCAAAGCTCAAAACATCTGACATTTTAGAAATATATTAAATTACTGTAAGTTTAGTGTTATGTTATATGTTTTAATTCGTCTTTAATTGTTGTTATATTTTACAAAGAAAAGGAGTATAATAAATTGACTGACAAATGTTTTTAGAATTTAATCTTCAAAGCATGAAGTGTCTTATCAAAGCTCAAAACATCTGACATTTTAGAAATATATTAAATTACTGTAAGTTAATGTTATGTTATATGTTTTAATTCGTCTTTAATTGTTGTTATATTTTACAAAGAAAGGGAGTATAATTATAACTTGGTTTTTATGGGTTACTTTTTTATGGTTCAGTAAATAGGAATATGATACCAAACCAGCTGCAAACCGTCAAAAATTATGGAACATTTGTTCGCATCTTTTTTGCTAAGCCCTAGTATATGTTTATAATATCTTTTTGGTTGTTCACCGAGAGGTGGCGGTAGCTACATGGTTAAGCGACAGATTCGGGTTTGCTGGCCCGGAGTTGAAGCCCCATCTCCGGCGGTTTAATTCGTTTTTTTAGCCGTGAATTCTAACAAAATTACGAACGTTACATGAAGTTACGGACGGACAGACAGACAACGAAATAATTGTGTTTAATTAAAAATAATATATTAAGAGTTATTTAAAATTCAATTTTTATTTAATTGCATTTTATGTGGGGTGTAAAAGCAACAATATATAGGCAACAATATTCAAAAAAATAATGAAATCATCGAAGATTATTAATTTAGAATGTACTGAATTTGAGATTTTACCCGGCGTTGCTCGGCTTAAGGATTTAGTTAAAAATATGTTTTTGGGGGACAAAAAGTTTCCAATGTTTTGCAAAGACTCTAATAAAAACAAAGTTTCCATTTACTCTAGGCTGGGATGGATAGGATGTCCAGGAGGGAATTGTAGCTTATGTATTCCGCCAGGACCTAACGAATAAGAATACAAGTTGGATCAGAGCGTCAAATGGGGTAGATTAGGTAGTACAGAAAGCGGACGGGGAAAAGTTGTCTTTATTACCCGCCGGGTACTAAAGAATAAATATGCAAAATTTGGGTGATGACATAGGCGACATTTTCCCTCTCTCCCTTTACCCCTCCCCATCCATTGATGTATTTTCAATCAAAATCTGTACGGTTCGACCGATCAGACTCAAATTTTGAATACTTATACTTGAAGAACGGGCGGTGACGTAGGCGACATGTAGCGTGATACCAAGGTATATTATATAGCTAGCCCATGGGATGTTTTAGCCAAACATTTTGATGCTGAGCTCATGACGCACTGGGCGGCGGGTGAAGAGGGTGTCAGGTGGAACGTTGGCTGGGCTGATTTTTACACAATTTTTACAATCTTTGCACCAATTCTTGAGCAGGTTTTGGCATTCGGGAGAGGGTTATTGAGCAGTTTGATGTTGTCAATAGAATAGCGGTATCATCGGCGAATTGGTCCATTTGGATGTTTCGGTTGAAGGAATGTCACTCGAGTCATGTTGTGTGTTAAGTGGAGACAGGTGGGAGCCTCGTGGGACGCCTGCTTTCAGCGGACGTTTGGTCGAGGACAAGTGGTCGAACGGCGAAGGCTTTGCCAACGTCGATTAGCAGAACTGCTGTGAATTTTCCTGTATTGAATCTTTCGATCAATAACACGTAGAAGTTGACGAAGTGTTGAGTGGTCTGCGCAGAAACCGTGTTGGAAGTCTGGGATGATTTTTTTAATTTCTTCATTTTGGTCGTTTAGTCGAAAATATGATTTTTTATAGAATTTTGCCAGCGTAGGGCGATAGGCTGATGGGTCGGTGATTTTTAGCCAGGAGTGGGGCATACAAATCCTTAATTCTATACCACTTAATAATATGGTACAGTTTTAAGGGTTTGTAGAAATGTAAAGTATGCTCGATTCATTGTATTTTCGGCTCCTTAATTAAATTAAATCTCGATGCCGTCCAGAAATGCCAAGGTTTAGTTTGCAATACCCTCATCAGCTCACAGTTTACATAAACCACCGCATGGTTACTGATTCAGAGGAATGAATGAGCGCTTTATCGGTGTCTTTGGGTTTCAGAAAATCAATTTGGCGTAGACGCAACAACAATGCTCTAAATTTTTTATGATGGGATATGAGGTGGTGGCCCAAGACACATACACACACACACCCGTGTAATGAGGTACCGCATACACTGACATCGAAGTACGGCAGGCCGTCGCCCTTGATACAGAGGTTGAGGCATGATCGCTGAGCACAGCTAACAGGCGACAATGTAAGCCGGGCCAATGACCGAGTACAAAGGAAATGTATAGCAGAGGGCATGGACTTTCGGAGTGACGAAACGCACCTTGCTGATCTAGACTAAATACCCACACGCGCGAACGAGTAAAGAGGAAATCATAACACCCCCGATTCCTTTGTTCACGACCACTATATAAATGGTAGTCTCCAGAGCAGACCATCTCACTCCTGCGGGGTTTTTCGGATACAGCGGAAGTCCTCTTCGTTATATCACCTTGACGTGAACCGCTTATACTGCGGAAGCTATCGCCATTCATCGACTCATTATTGTACTGTAATTACTCTTCTTGTAACTTTGTCATTATTAAATCTCAATAAATACTATTCAAACGCCGCGGCTTCGTCCTCATTAGCCTTCCCACAAGTCCCTCAGGTTTTCTTAAAAATTAGAAGATTTTGGTGGATAAGCCATGTGGAGAGAGGGTGATGAAATGGTAATCACCGAAAGTCATTGTTCTATCAAGACTAAGAAAGAGCAAGAAAAATTTGGCAAGGCTAAAGTTATTGTGAGGCGACAATGTTTTTAAATAAATGTCTGTTTAGAAACCCAGGACCAATAGTGGAGTGATCCAGGACTCGTAATAAGGATCAAATTTAGGAGTTTATGACCCATCAGAGATTGTAGAGGTTGGTGATTGGGGGATCGCTTTAGAATTAACAACTATTATAGTTTTTGCCAGTTCATCAATTATCACATTATTTTATTTTATTTTAAGAAATGCATTGGAATTTGCGTTTTAACGCCAGTTTCAACTTTGAATTAATATTAAGGAATAATATATCCGTAAAAATTTAATTTGTTTATAGATCAATAAAAAATAACTTTATTAAGAATGTTCTTAGGTTTTCACGGCCACTCAGAATCTTCAAGTTTGTGTTTACTGGGGTATTATGCCGTGTTGTTAGGACCTTTAGGGCCGACGATTCGGATCCCATTGCAGGGTCCATCATCAGCCCTGATGATGGACCCTGTAGATGTAGATGTTCAGCTAGAAGGATTTACATCTCGGCATTCCTAGCATGTATAGATTCGCACTTCTCGAATAACTGCGGCCACTTGTTTCACTCCACACGTCCTTCTTCAGCTCACGTCGCACACTGCGCGCGCATCCTGCGTAGCGAGCGTCGTCTTATCTCCGTAACTTGGCTCTCCCAACATTCCTTCGATAAATGTTTTTACTCCAAACCATTTCTTCTGTATTTGATCTAAATATATGCGTTAAACAATACTAAATACAAATATACAATTAACGTTCACGAAAGCTTGATTTTAGAGAATTCAATTTCTAGTTTCTGGTCCCGATAGGAACCTCTCTTCTCTCTTCCAACTACCAGAATATCAACCGACATTTATTGGGAGGGAACGTTGACTGTAGATACTGTGAGTCAGTTGCTTCTATTGTCATTAAATTTCAACAGAATCTTTTTTATCAACTTTGGCTCTACATCCCGGTATGGGTTTTGGCCTCCTCAAGAGTAACCCTCCATTAGACTATCTACTAAGCTGCTTATTATCAATGCTGACGCCAAGGATAGGTATTTATTTACCTGTTTGTTGTCCTCTTTTCAATTTGATTATTGAGCGGCCATTTCGGGATTTGCACATAATTTTTACTCTCCACATCAGCCATACTCAACCATTTTTTCATCGGGCCACGTACACGTGAATACTGGAAATGAATAAATCACTAAGTAACAGAAAGATGGGAAAATGGGAATTCATCTTAATTTAAAACTGTAAGTATTGGTTGGTATTTGTTTGATTCAACATTAGGGCATCGACAATTGATAAATCAACAAATATTTTTTTGAACTTCAACAGAATCACGCTTAACGCTTATCAGCATACCAGTTGGAATGTGTATACTATACCTAAAAATACAAAATTGCCGCCGGCGCACATTTGTTACTTATTTTGGTAATCTAGCTCATCTTTATTGTAAAATACAATGTTTTTTAACGGTTTTATTTCAATGCAATTAGCTTTCTAAATGTCTTATCTATTTAGAATATCAAAAATATAAATTATAATACCTCCTCGGGAAGAGTGGTGACGGATCCTTTACACTCCGCACCGAGAACACATTTTTTTTAATTAGCAGGGTTTGGATCTCTCCGCGAGTGGAAATGTGCATGACATCTAATGATCATAATTATATCATAATTTAATTATGACAATAGTACCTACTTTTCAAAATCTTTATAATGGAGTCAAAGAATTCAGGTGATATAAAATATGTGTTTTAGTATAATAAAAACCGCTGAAGTAATTAATATTCTAAACGTATTTTTTCCTAAACATTACTTTTTTAAGAGATTTTAAAAATGTAACCGCATGTAGCCGGAGAGATTTTACTCTGATGAATATTGGTGTGTCAAATTACACATTTATTTTGGTCACAAATTTGCATGTCACCCTAATAATTTTCTACTTTTTTCAGCAGCAGGCCAAATTATGACAAATATATCGATATATAATAAATGGTGGATATCTATTAAGAGTGATCGAATTGAAGACATGTATTCTTACATTCTTCAATATTTTGGTATTATTGACTGTAAAAAAAAAAACATTTTCGTGCCTTATGGTCAGTGAGTTATGGGCCTACCACACGCACAAGTATCACCACAGTTTTGCCTGGGCAGGCCGGTTTGACACCACGACAGGTCCGACACGAAACACCGTACGTGTAGTTGGTAAAACTGTATCACGCGCCAATCCCACAGCGCGGCCTGCGCACTTTTCGACATGCTCGAAATTTTGCCTGCCCAATCCCGACCTGCGCGTACTTGCCTGTGCGTGTGGTTGGGCGTTCAGTGTTCACGCCGGTAGCGAAGGGAAAAACTTCATTTCAAAATGAAGACTACAACACACACACGTTCACCAGTTTGAAGACTACAAAGTGTACACTACAATTGTAGTAAAAACTACTTGAAGTGAAGTAATTGTAGTACTACGAAATGAAGTGAAGTAAATGAAGTGAAGTGAAGTAATTGAAGTGAAGTAAATGAAGTGAAGTAATTGTAATAATAATGAAGTGAAGAAATGAAATGAAGTAATAGTGAAGTAAATTTTTAAATAAAGTGAAGTAATGAAATGAAGTAATACTGAAGTAAATTTTTAAATGAAATGAAGTATTTTTTTCCCAAATAAAAATTTGGTGACCTAAAAAAAAAAAAAAAGGTCAACGACGAAAATATTTTAATAAATGACGATATTTTCTCCATTTCTTCGTTCGATTCCAAAAAAATTTCAAACCATGGGGAGGGGGGGTTGTTACAGATTCCAGAGATTTCTTCATATATCTACATCAACTTTCCAAAAATTTCACGTAAAAAATAAGCTATTTAAAATGTGTTTCTCATACTTTCGATAACTTTGAAGTGTATGTACTTTGTAGTGTTCGCTTTGAAATGAAGTGTACTATTTGAAGTTTATACTTTCAATAACTTTGGTGTTTGTAGTTTGTAGTGTGCACTACACATCAAAATGTGCGAAGTGTGCACTTCAATGTAGTGTAGTACTACATTGTAGTAGTGAGTACAGAGCGGACCCATCACTACACGCCGCAGTCGAGGTAGTCGTCGTTCGGTGAAGTCGTCCGTCACTCAAAAATGGCAGATTTGCGTACGTACAATCCCGAGTTCACGTCAGAATTAATAATTCTCCTTTGAGTATATTTATATGTGAATGAATTTTTCTATTCAACAGTCATTTTTTTGTCCACTTTGATCGTTTACGCTTTGACTTTTGCATTGTCTTTTTTTTCACTAGTCACTTGAAAAATAATAGCAGATGAAATAGTTCCTCATTGGGAAACATAAGAATGTGGCTTGCGCATACTTAGTTTGTGCGTGTGGTAGACACGTCCGTGTTCAGTCTTTTCATGCGAGAAGCTTGCGCAGCCAAAAGTGCGTGTGGTAGGCCCATTAAATGGATAACATCTAATTGTTTAGGCGTTTAGTTCACATTACACATATGATTATTATTGGTTGAGATGTTAGAACTAGTAAAAATGCATGGCGCCCCTGACGACGGTGCGCGAAACTACAAATGTCAAGTTGGAGTGGCGGACTCGCATTTTGGACATCTCGGAAAACGGTTGACTTCTTAAAGCATATCGAAGTTGAGTGACAAAGGATAAGAAATACGGCGCACGGCGGAGTTTTTACACGGAGACAGGCGGCCCACCAGTTGATCAAGGGTGACGCCGGCCGCACACTGGATGCGTTTTCGTACGAAATTAAGTAGTACGTATACGTACGAATAGGCAAGTACATTCCTGACCTTCCAAGTAGTATTGAACATCACACACTGTACACGAGTTAGTAGTGCGTGTGCGCACATACAGATGCGACGTCCGACACGATCCGGATTAGTTCGGAAATTTTTGCGATTTCGTACGACGGATATTGAAAATTTTGTCAATTTGACACATGACCACAAATTTTTGTGGGACCAAAGTGATTCAACTGCGTGACCATCAGCGCGAATCATGACGGAGAATCTCTAAAGAACTAAAAAATATCTGTAAGTTAAATAATTTAGTTTAATGAAGGTGAGGTATAATTATGTACTTCGAACAAAAAACTTTTAAATATTTCTCCGATGTTATGAGCTCTCGTTGCATTTCGATTCTTCCCAGCATTTGTGAATGTATTAGATAGATAGATTAGATAGAAATTTGTCATTATTTAAGTCTGCCATAATAGAGTTTTCCAGAAGATACAGATTATTCATTTGGCACAAACGTTAATGGAAAAAAATGTGAAAAGTAACTAATCGTGACCAACGCAAGACGCAATCAATGTGCGCGCTCAATACGTACGAAAATAATCGTACGAATACGTACGTAATAATTCGTATCCAAAGTGCGGCCGGCCTAAGTCGTAGATTTTCTACTTGGATCGAACTAAATTTTAAATGAATAACTAAAGATCAAAACATATTCACAGCTATCGAAATTTAATGATTGACGGCGTAAACACTAATAAAACCCCAAAAAAGATTTGAAAACAGATACATGTAGACAGTGAAGTAACTTTGCCTTATGAGTATTATGATTTGATTATATACAATGATATTACGATAATATTACGTCGACTAGCTCATCGTCATCATCAGTACCTACTTACTCCCTTCATGTGCACAGGCCCCGAACGCCCAAATAATTTATTCGAGAACTGTACATTAAGCGAAAGGATTGGCGGAAACCAGGACATCAAATGAAATAGCCCTTGCTTTCATAATATCACTGCGAATTTCAGGAAGGAGAGACGCTGCCAATTTAGAAAAAGGAACTTACGGTTGCATCACCTAGAGGAGCTATAATAATTAAGAGCTATAAAAAATAGAAAAAATGTAATTAATGTTCAAAATACCGCGAGAGCGGAAGATGGCCTTATACAAAAAAATCAAAGGACTTATACTTAAAAGATTATTCATGGTACCATATGCCCCCCAGTATGCATAAAATTTTGTATCACACAAAAGAGATAATTGAAACGTGTACTTTGTCAATAGGGCAACTGTCGGAAGAAGCACAAGAATTCTGCAATAAGGAGTACAGGAGGTTAAGAAAGAACTTCAGCAGGAAAATATCTCGAGAAAATACAAATAGAGTTGTGCTGAATAGGTTTTTAATCTCATCTGACTCGAAAAATAATAATTTCATCCCATCTGTAACTTTAAATTTGCTCAAATGTCCAGAGCCATCTTCTCAGCTTAATCCGTTGATTAATAATGCTAGTGTGGATGAAATTGATGATTGTGATTTAAGTGAGTAATTAACATTATTTTTACATGTCTTAAAAATATATATTAATGCACATTACGAAACCTTGACGAAATACCAAAAACTAAGACAACACATGGACAGAAAAATTACTCATACATAGGGCCTAAAATATTTAACATATTTAAAACAGACTTCCCGGAAATCAGAATATACTCAATTAATAAAATAAAAGCTTTACCAAACAACTGGCTTACCTCCAAAGGTAGAACAGCAACTGAAAATTTACTTACTGTAATTGCGTAATAATGTCTTTAAATAAAAATATATACCTATATAAATTAATTAATTAATTAAGGAAAATAAAAAAAGAAGAAGAGGAAAAAAAAAGGGAAAAGGGGGAAAGGAAGGACCAACAAAAAAAAAAAAAAAAAAAGAAAGGGGAAAAAAAGGGGGGGGAAAAAACAGGTAAACTCTATCCAAAACCCATCAGGGGGAAAAAAAAAAAAAAAAAAAACCCCCCCCAAAAAAAAAAACCCCCCCCAAAAAAAAAAACAAAAAGGGGGGAGGTCCCAAAAGGGAGGTTAGGGTCCAAGACAAAACAAAAATCACCCCGAAAATTTTGTGGGAAAAAGGGTTAAAAAAAAAACCCCCCCCCCCCCCCCCCAAAACCCAAAAAAAAAAAAAAAAAAAACAATTATTCTACACTTATTTACACTTGGACTTAGGTATGACTAACTCGACTTTCACTAACATTCCACTTGATACTCTGTAGATACATAATAACTACCTTATGAAAATAAATACTACTGACGAACTCGAAAAAATATTATAATTGTGTTCTATAACGCCACTCTGGGACAGGCGTAGCCTAGTAGAGTGGCATAATCCACAAATTAAACAAAACAAAAAAATGTGTAATTTATCTTATGTTTTATCTTATGTTTTATTGTTAAATTAGTATTAAGTATCTTATTTGTAAACAAGGATTTTTTTTAAATAAATAAATAAAAAAATAAATAAACATAAATTGTCTTTTCTCTATAACAACACTTGGAAGATATCAATTATGAATATCTCCTTTGTTATTTACAACTATTAAACTTGTCTGTGAGACGTACTGTGACAGACCTAATATTTCTTTATAGGATCATAAACAGCATGATTGATTGCCCCCAGATTGTTAGTCTGATCGACTTATATGCCCCATTGAGGTCATCAAGATAGAGTGCATTATTCTATTATAGTAGAAATGTCAGAAGTAATGCATTCGCAAATCTGTAATTCCCAGATTAATTCCCACTCATTAGTGAATGAACGTGCAGAGGTGGCTGACATTTTGGCTGATAATATAACTGTGTTTAGGATAAAGCTGATACAATACTTTACATCTCAACGAAATGGAAATGGTTGTTACAATGCTTGTTGTTAAACAATGCTTGTTAGTAGAAAAAAAATGTCAACGTGGAGACGATTGAGTAGGGCCGATATGGAAGCTTTTGCTCTTAGAACGGTCCTATTCGCTGTCTGATTTAATTAGCGCCCCGACGCCGCAACTTGTATGACGCGCGCGCTGAAAAGCCAGATTACCCCGCGCCCGCCCTGGAGCGGGGCACAATGGCGGCCCATCGCCGCTCGCTCCGCTGCCCGCTTATTGAAAGAGTGTTCGAGTGTGTGATTCAGCAGAGATCGGGTGGAGCGACCGTGAAAACTATTTGGTATTGCCGCCGGCCGCCCACCTCCCCCCCACACCGCCGGACAGGTGTTTGAAAATCGAGATTCGGAATAAATAATGATCATTTTTACTTCCTTTATATTAACTCGTGGCGTCTGCTTGCTTGCCGTCGAAAAAACTTTGGATCGATTTTTGACCCTTTTCCCGTGATCCAATCGAGCTGAAACTTTGCAAGCAGACTCGTGGCGACGATCAAGAAGATCTATCAAATTTTCGTTAAAAAATAATAATAATCATAGTAGAATTTTGGATTTTTAGAAATTTTAATGGTTTTTTCAAATTGGAATCATTTTTAGAGATTTTTGACATATTTGTCTAGGCATGTTTCATTTTCAGTCAA
>JADDOH010011973.1:0-13161 GCA_016648135.1 Agrypnia vestita
AAGCATTATTCAATGCTACGCCTTTGCATTTTCTAGCGGCGTCGAAAACAATTCTTATTTTCTTGGGTTTTCGCGGATTAAAGACCGCAAAATGTGGCAGATACCATCTTCGGCTGCCTATTTGTTCCCTTTCCGCGGGTGACAAAATCTCGGCGAATCCGTGTTGGATATAGTACCGCATTTTTTCGCGATATGCGGTCGCGAAGGCCGGATCTTTATCCATTTTTCGCTGTATTCCAGCCCAGCGCCGTTTTGCGGTTTCTTCACTGTCCGGTAGGTATACCTCCTGCCGCCGCCATAACAAACCGGTTTCCCAAAAATCATCAGAGCGCTGCCTTGTAGTGGCTTCCATTATCTGCATGGCTCGCAAGTCATCTGTTTTGACTCGCATTGTTGTGGTATTGCCTATCGAATCCACGGCAAAATGCGCCCTTATCAGTTGCTCGATCGCTCCATCCGTGGGAGCGGGCGTCTCATTCACTGCGAGCACGGATGACTCATCGGTCCGTATCATGGAACACACTCCGTGACGCACCCAGCCTAGTGCAGTTCGCGACTCTAACACGTCGCTGTTAGCTTTTATTACGCGCACTTCACGTGACGTAATAAGGCTGGTATTATCCATGCCAACCAATATTCGCGGTTGGACTATTTCTAAGCGGCCGCGGCCCACCAGCCCCTCTGCAATCGGTACCATGAATTGCGAGGGAAGGGCTAAATCACGCACCGTATTTTCTTGCACCTGATATTTTCTACCATCACTACTTTCGATTGTCAGATTCACTTTTTCAGATTTCGTGTCCGTACTGCACATACCTCCAATACCGCGAAGGTTTAATTTATATACTGGACCGCGCGCACCGACGGCACTAGCTAATTTAGCATCGATCAATGTCACTGAGGAGCCTTCATCACATAGCGCAAATGTTTTTATCTGCCCACTCGGGCCACCCACGACGACCGGTTGCACTTTTAATAGAATTGCGTCATCAACTCGGGTAGCCACGGTGGCCACCTGATGTCAGGCTTCACTTGGCCCGCGCGCTGCGCCTGGTATATAGGCAACATCTTTTTCTGCTTCCGATGGCTTCGCGGTATTATGTAACAATTTGTGGTGTTTTGCATTACAGTTTTTTACACTGCACCGGATGTTTCGCACTTTGCACTGATTATTGTGTCCCGGGAACCACTGTTCTAAACACTTAAAGCACAACTTTTTTCGCGAACTATTTGTACGCGCTCCGCGGTCGTTTTTCGAACGAAATCACTACAGCCGGCCGTGCTGTGTGACGTCATATCGCAAATCGCACATTTTCGCGGCGCGTCTTTTGCGTTCGATATAGCAAAATTAATTTGTGCGTATTTTTTATTTTTCTGTCCCGGTACTAGCGACGTATCTTGTCCTCCGTGCTTGGGGGCGGCATCCGTTATCATCGTGAGCCAGTTTGCAAAATCTTGTATTGTACTGGAATCTGACGAAGCTCTTGTAGCGAACCATGCCATCCGCGCTGGTAATGGTAGTCTTCCAACCATCTCACATAGTAGTTGGGGTGCGGCTAGATATCGGGAATCGAGGCCTTCGACGGTGGCCACAGCATTCGTCACCGCGATCGCGAACTCCGTTAAACTTCCCGTATCACTGGAGTCTGTGAGACGTGGCAGATGTCTCACCTTTTCCAACATAGTTGCGATTATTTTGTCCGGCTGACCAAAACATCGCTCCAAAATTTGCATAATTTTTGCAACATTATGCGGGTCCACCAGCAATGGTGCAACCGTGTCCCGCGCTTTCTCTTTCAAGGCGCGCTGCAGACGAATTAAATTTTCTGCCGGATTTAAACTGCATAATTCCGACGACTGATCATATTGTGCTTTAAACGCACGCCATTCCATAACGTCCCCATTGAACACTGGCAAGTCTTTTGCGCTAGACTGCCGTGCCATCAACGCTGCCATACGCGGCTCGTCCTGACTGGACGCGTATCGGGGCTTTCGACCGAGCGCGTTGACCGAATAGCTTCGGCGAACACGTCCGTCATTCGGTCGAACTGTGACTGCTGATTCCGCATCCATTCTGCCAATGGCGGAGGTGCAGTTTGTGCATGTCCATGTGACTGCACGGTATGTGGGTGGCTTGCTGTTGGTCCTCCCATCTCGTCCCGGCGGCTGTTAAACTGATCCATGTCCGTTCTTCTCCGTTCGGGATCGTCACCCGATGTTGTAGGTATCGAGCTATTATTGCCCATATCCGGGCCCAAATCGCTTTCAGCAGAACATGGCGCCGCCGCGTTCGTTGCAACGGCGCCGACAGTACACGTTCCGGTACGTGACGTCACGGGATCCTTTCCCGCTGCTGTTTGCGATAATGACAGTGCTCGTGCGTAATCTGCCGCGTGACTCTGCTGCATTTCCTGCATCTGCCGCCTGTGATGGCGGTTTTGCCGGCGCAGCTCCGCCCTCAGCATTCTGATGATTTCGTTTTCTGATGCAGAAGCCGAAGTAGCTTCTGTAGATCCAGGATGTGAGCCTCCTTCTTCCTCGTGTAACGCATTCTCATCGTCTGAAGATGCTGGATTGCTTCGCGCATCTCCTTCTTCCGATGTGTCCCGACGAGCTCCCGATCTCAAACCAGATCGAGACATGATGACATACAGCAAAAATACAAGCAAGTAAGAGCGGTTCTCCGGCTCGAAGGACCAGTTGTTACGGACAGACACGCCCGTAACAAATAATTATTTTAGAATAGGGTGGATCACCGATTACTCGCCTGTCTGCTGTGCTCCGGGCGTCGTGACGTCACTGACGATGAGTCACAACTCGCTTCTAAATCTTGTTGATGATGATGATACTTTGGAAACACCGGAGAGCCACGCTACGATCGACGGTGTTTCTTCAGGGGTTTTAATTCACCAAAATTTACACACAAGAAAATAAAAGCAAAGTTTTTGTTTCAGAAGGAAACCTAGCGAAAAACGGGCAGAGTGACGTTATAAAAAACTATTTGTCGCACATACACGGCAACAAATATTTGCTGGCACTAAGGCACTGAGAGCACTGTGATTTCGCTAGGTTTTCGCAGCCTTTTTATTTGGGTCCAGCAAAAATAACGGGAAAATAACTGCCAAAAAGGGATTACTGAGAGAGGGGATTTACATCTTTATTGTAGGCATCGGCGTAACGTGGTGGACCACGGAAGCTGTGCACTCGGCCTAGCGGAACGACCGCTGGGCGCCGGCGATACCGTGCATCGGCGGCGCATATCTCGCGGCGCGCGGATATTTTTTAAGATAAATCCACTCTCTCATATCTCCCGCTAATGAGTCATATGTCAAAATGTGCGTCTGACATGCCCGCATGTGGGTGTAATACGCAGATTACTGTCCGGGCATGTCAGCGCTTGCAAATCACGTGCATGTGACAAAAAATGAAACTTTTTTATTTGTGAAAATATCTAAATTATTAATATCGCATCAGGTAGCCCTTGTTTTTCTGAAGAAAATGACACCTCACACTTTAATTATTGAGCTCTCTAGCGATAGTGAATCTAAATTTAGCGCCGTACGAAAAAATGTACGGCGCGCTATCTCAAGTCACGAGCCGTGTGGGTGTCGGTTGTTACCTGCCCGTATCTCTATTGGTCCAGAGATGCGGGCAAGTACACTGTAGCTGACCGCTCCGTAGGCGACTACCTGATTTTTACTTTGCGATTTTATCTCAAAACAAAATTTAAAATATTTAATTAAGCGCGCCCGCGGCCCGAGTGACTCATCGTGAGATTTTAATCTCTCTCCCTCGGCCGCGGTCGTCGCTCTAATGGATGACTCATTAACGGGACCCTCCTTGACAGTTATATACATAATTAGCAAAATAATAGTTATATACACATATTTAAAATATTCTTAAGCTATTTTGCCTTTACGGCCTGGACCCTATTCACGATTCAAGACATTTATTTTTAAATACTTAATATTATATCATATTTCAAAATTAAGCAAAAAAAATATTTTTAATCTCCGATTTTTGATCCTGTGCGAACCACTAACATTTCATATTTACAAAGAATTAAATGCTCTTAGCTAAAAAACTGAAATAAGAATAAAACAACAAATAAAAGGCAACATAATAATGGGAATCACTTATGGGAAATAAATAGCTTTCATTAAAAATCTTTGTTCCAACAAAAATACTTCAAATACTATAAACTTCAATACAGTCGTTTTTATGGACTGTGCTATGTAGTTGGAGATACATTAAGCAAAGTATCAAGGTTAAAAGTGATATGCGGTACTAAGATGCAGGGTTGCCACAATAAGCGGGAAAAAATCAGGCTTATAATATACGTAAATTTATACAAAAAATCACCATTATAGAGTACTTAACCTATATTATACCATGACAAAAAATTTCCGTTTACGCTTTAAACTCATACGTAAGAAATTTGAATTTTTTAATCTTTTTAAATAAGATTAAAATATATTAATTAGCAATGATGGTGCTATCCCCAAATAATAATATTTTCGAATGTGCGTAGGTCTGTAATTTTCTATCCAATAGCTGATATCATTTCATTTTCAAAATTAGTATGATAAATGACAAATAAAATGAAAACATTGATTTCGTGCTTTTTTAATAAAATACTTTGAATTAGATTTTTTTTAAATATTCAATTTTTTTCAAATATTTAAGTTATATGAAAATTATTACTAATAAGTGTGGTAAGGCGACATAATAGTTAAATGTATATACCTCTCAAAATGATAATTAATTAAATAACATTAAAATTAAAATTGAAAAGATTTTATCATTTTATTTGACTTGTATTAAAGGGAATGAATTTTTCATATTAGATATAAGTTACTGTAATGATAGTCCAAGGTTTTGCAAAAAATAAGTCAGAAATATTTTTAAAAAATGCACAAACTGATGTCGCATATCTCCTTTACTATTGATATTTGATCATTGAAAAATTAAAAAAGAAAGTATAAAGTATAATAACCTCTCCCGGAGGCAAGTTTGATTTTTCGATATTATATCGACAATGACCCAGCTTGTGTGGAGCTAGATTCGATGCTAGATGGCAGTGATGGTTAGTTATAAAGAGTTATAGTTGTTATTATGGTCGTTAGACATATTTGACTGTAACTGGTTGCGGATATTTTATACGAACCATATGTTTTTCCGAGAAACGATTCTCGACGTTTTGTTGAATTCTTATTCAACGTCATCAGGAGGACCACCTTTACCCGCGGAGGTAGAGGGCGGACTGATTACTGCTTTCGAGGCCGTAAATTATATGCACTTTGTTGTGGAGTGTTCACTTCTTCTACAATAGAGGTCGCCAGTGTATTGCACACTGTACTAGTGACGTCGGCGGACTTTACTGCGACGTCTCTCAAGGGTTTTCAATGTCAATGTCAATGTAAGAACAGGGCGCCAAAACTTGATAGTTTGTAACTGTCATCTCTATTGAAATTGGGATATTTGTAAATTTCAATGGACTCCCTCACCTAATCTCACTAATTCCAGATTAACAGCAGAAATTTGAACGAGATTTTTTCGTTTTACAGAACATAGATCAGAAATATTGAAGAAAAAATGTATACTTTGATGTCGCTTATTATCTTAACTGTTGAAATTTCCCAAGCAAAACATTTCCAGCAAAGTTTTGCAAAAAAAATTTCAAACCCTTGTAAAAAATATTTCTTAAATTTCTGTAAGGTTTTAATAATTTTGTGGTTTGTGATAACAACAAATCAGCCGTGACGATGAACCCCGCAATGGAATCCGACAAATCGGCAAAACCAGATTTTAAAAACAAGGCAGAATATCCCAGAAAACTCAAACCAGAAGATACTGAACAGCCGTGAAAACCTAAGAACATTTTAAATAATTGTTTTGAGTTGTATTAAAGAGAGTGATTTTGTTATAAGTTACTTAAATGATAGTTCAACGTTTAAAAAAAGATATGTTAGCAATATTAAAAATAAAAAATGAAAAGTTTGATGTCACTTATCTCTATAACTATTGATATAACGTATTTGTTGCTTGAACATTTTCGACTCATAATATAGGCAGGAATCTACCTGTAAAGTTTTGTGGACTAGCTCTGTTACACCATTTATATTTTTCTATATTCAAATATCAATCCGCTTTATAATGCAATGAATTCCAAAAACCTTTGAATAATACTGCTGAGTGACGCAACTTGCAACTTCACAAATTAGTTTTCCTTAATAAATGAAAATAATGAAAGAATCCTTACATTTATTTATATTAAGAATGACTTTTTAAATTGAGTTACTTAAATTTCTAAGTCATTTACTTTAAGGAAAGGCTAGCCCTCTACCTACCTACACCTGTGAAAAATCACGGGACATTATAATTGCAGGATTTTGAAGCTGAAAACTAATGAAAAGAAATCCGTTTGTTTGACTTTATTCGCTTAAACCCAAAACTAAATATAATAATAATATAAAAATGTGCAATTTGGTATTGTGACCCTTGAGTGTCGCTTGAGCCGCGCGCTGATTGACGTGTCACACTCAGGCGCCCGCGCCTCTTAGCAGCTAGTCATCATCAGTGTTGGTGTTGTAATTCCTGCAAGCTATGGACAAAAGGACGGACGGACGTACATTCGAAATTAGGAGAGTTGATTTATTATACGCTCCTTCCAGAACTTTCAAGAAATTTATTGAATGTACAGGAACCTTCTAGACTTACCGACACATTCGTCGCGCCTATTTTGAAACAATCTGAATCATTTGCGGCCTTCCCATAACAAAACAATGTGCTAGAAAGCACATTTTCGTCACCCACTCCCACCTACGCTCAGCCACCCCCACCAAACTCGCACATTTTAAATGGGAGACTAAGGGCTATCCACCACTATAACTACCAGGGGGTGGTAGTATCTGGTTGTGAAGAAAACTTGGCGGATAGGGAAACACGGGTTTATTTTTATATATATTTATATTGGTTGATTGATTTCATTGGTAGCATATACTACCAAAATAGGAATATATGATCTGAGTCATTCAGAATAGGCTGTCTAACAGCAGGTTACCAGAAAAATAAATACATATATGAAAAAAGTATTCCCCGTGGAACGTACTAGAAACAAATAATGACAATCAATGAAGGTACAGATAGTGAATCATCAGATTCTTCTAGTGATGAAGATTTAAGCGGCATAGAAGAATTGATTTGCGATTCTGATTAGAAACAATAATGTAACAAAATAAATATTATATTTCTTACAATATCCCATCGTTTTTTTTATTTTATACAAGACTCACCCAATTGACTCAAAGATTTTAAAAACGGTGGTTTAATATAGCAACCCTTTGATAAAAGTAGATTATGTGGCAATTGAAACAAACATTCATCTGTAGGTATTCTGAATTAAGCAATATTGCTATTTCCCCTGTCTTGACAGTTATTGTATAACATGTATAACATGATGCCGTTTTTTGACGTTTTATGTTTGATAAATTAGTTAATTCAATCAATCAGAAAACCTATCTTAAGGTTTGTTTACGCATTAGAGCTTTCTAATTGATTGAATTCATTAATTTCAAATATTTCAAACTTAAAACATCGAAATTGGCGGCAATACAATGTTATACATACCTGTCAAGATTTGGATAAAGTTTTGATATCTCAATATTGAGATTTTCAGAATAGCACAGATTGTTATACTAAGTGCGTTTAAAAACATTGCAGTTTTAATTGGTTAAAATAATATAAAACAATTTTTTTGATACACGCTGTATAATAAAATTGAATTGGCGGGAGTACTGTGTACGTGCCAGCTTTAGATAACAAACCTGTAAAATTCAACAACCGCTTAAAAAGATAATAAGGTGGTAATCTTATTATCAAAATATATCGGAACCCAGCCCGCTATCAATGTTGAAAAATAAAATAAGAAAAATTAAACAAAAATATCTGTTCCATGCCCTCGGATCGTAAAATAATATAATGCGTATACGGGCGGGGTTCATCTAATGGACAAGTTTCATAGGATATTATACCTAAAGCTGTGAATGGTACCTTACGACAGCATACTATTTGATAGATATAAATGTTATAAATTCATAGATTATTTATAAGAATATCAATGAAAAAAAAGGTATAGAAAAAAAGAACAGTTTAAATTTAGGTGAGATAGGTGAGATAACGGGCATAGTCTTCACTATAATGTTTATTATCTGAGTATCATGTGCCCATTACATGTACCCATCCTGTTAGTGTCTCTAATAAATAAAAATAAAAAAATTAAAAAAATAAACATAAAAAAAACTTGCTAGTGCACTATGCTCCATGTAGAGTGTTGAAGAAGCGAAATGTGATACATGAACAAAAAATTTAAGTTATTAATACACGGAAACCCACAATATACATTTCTTATAAAAATAAAAGAACGGATAATATTGGACATTGATCTTTTAGGGTGTTTATTTTCCCCAAAAATATGTAAAAATTGTGGTGTAAATTTTTTTTATAATAAAAAATAAGTGTTTTGAGGCTTTCTACTCGTATATTTAAAAATAAAGTACCTATTAAGATTCGTGACATAAAAATTAATATTGTAAAAAAAAATTTTTTCACATTTTCTGGTTACTGCATATTGTGACTATTCTACAACAAAGCTATTTTAACTGATAAAATAGGTTTAAAAATGTGTGAGATTTTTTTGTTATTTTTCCCGTTATATATCCATACTGATATGATAAAACATTTTTTTAATAAAATATAAAAAATCGTGTATTTAAGAGTAAAACTGAAATATTTAAAACAATCATACAATTTAAAAAAAACTTAATTCAAGTATTTTTGTGTCTGACAAGATAAAAAAAACCGGCCGCCCTGAAAAGGTCCCTTTACCAACCCCCTTTAATAATTACATGAAAATAGTTATTATTATTATTTGTTGTAAATATTGATATTGTACTTAGAATGTGTAGAGAATTGTGAGCGCGAGCGCCCAGAGGGGCACTAATAAATATAACATGTTGATTATAAAATATCATAAAAATAAATAGAATAAAATTTAAAAATATGTGGAAACTAAAAAAAGGTTATGAAACCCGTTGTATTGAATTTTGAATACGGGACCGCTGCTCATAGAGCTGCGACTCATGAATTACGACGCCGACAGAGAGAGGTCGGCCGACCTATGACTGGTTGTCGCAAATGCGCCTGGGTGTGCGCGCGCTGATAAATGTTTTTGAATAAATTTGGTGACAAAGGCGAGCAGTGGCAGCGAGCGTCTATTTTATCTGCGCTCATCTCCAGATCAACTTGTGACTTTTTCTTCTCGCCTACTTGACTCCTGCTTCAACCGTGAACTGCTCTGAGATTCTCAGCGAAATTTCATACGAATTCGTTTTCGCTTGAGAATCGGTGCCATCAGGTTGACCTGACCTAGGACGGTGGAATCACCCCGTATTTTTGCGTGTTCCCGTCAAGAATAATTTAATTAAAAAAGCATAAAGTCAATGTTTTCATTTTATTTAATAACAATTTTGAAATCATACTAATTTTGAAAACAAAATCAGATTAGCTATTGGATTCTAGTTTCGGTAACAAATTGAATTCAAAATAATTATTATTTGGGGATTTAAAAAATTAAATATATTTTTTTTTATAATATCTACATATGTGCTTATTTCATGTTAATAAAATAAAATAATATTTTTTTAAAAATTGCGTCCATCATTTACTCAAAAAAATAATGTTGAGTTTTTGTAAACGCACTGTAGTAACTCACACCAATGCAAGTGGCTTTCATAAAGTGAACGAACTCTACCTACACGTCTCAGACAAATAAAGCTGACTACCCCTGCATTTAAGGCGCCATAGTATTCACGTTTTTGCAGTCTAAAGAGTCAAATTGGTGTATTAAATTAATTTTATTATAGTCCAATCACTCTTAAAGCATTTGTTTAAAAAAAGTCAATAAAATACATTGATATTATCCCAAAAAAAAATTATCCCGAAGCCCTATTTAATCTTTCTAACAATAGAGTTATCTTTGGTACACTTTTTCTCAAAATATTTCCATGTAAAGACCATATATTTTTTTATAAATTGAATAAAAATAGTTTCAACAGAAAGTTTGGGGAAAAATATATTATTACTTTTGGGTAGGTTGTTAAATACAACGTTTACAAAAAGATAAAAATTCACGTTCCGTCTCCTATATCGCAGCGTCAAAAAAACTGTAAATGAATTGAATTTTTTAACTAATTTTTACATTGGTATTAAGATAATTTCATTGTCATTAATACAAAAATATTTTAAAAAAATATACCTTATGCCCAAAAATTTTAAATAATTCAATAACAGAGCCCATAAAAAGTGAACAAAAATATCCTTTCAGACGACGGCTGAACGCCGGCCGATGAACACCGGTAGGCTGCTGTCCCGCGATTCTATATTAATTATATCTCAAATGCGTCGTAAACATTATATAAATGTCAGAAAACGAAAGTTACTAATGCAAGGAATTGGTTTTACAAATAGCATTCCGAAAGAACATAGCTTAAATACTTTTAAAGATCGTTTCAAATATTTATATTTGAATCAATTCAAACGGTTCCAACTACGCCACAAAGAAATAGTGATGAGATCATTTCAATCGACATATTTGTTCGGTATTATTATATTCGATTATATTTTGACTGCATTTTTTTTCAGTGAAACGGATATTGAATAATGTGCGATTTAGAATCTTTGATTAGTAAAGATATGACAGGGAAAAAATTATAGATATCTTTTAATATTTTTTTCGCTAATTTTAAGGAATGAATATACTAAAAGCCAATCTCTGTCATGTTACCCTGTGTACCTGGGCATTTTATTTTCATAATGGAACAATCGGCTGACATTTTTGCTGATAGTATAACTGTTTATAGGATAAAGCTGATACAATTGTTTACATCCCAACGAAATGGAAATGGACAATAAATCTTTCTATTTTACCTTTAACTTTATTTTTATTTTATCTTATGTTTTTATGTTTTTCTTATGTTTTACTGTATTATTATTATTACCTTTTAACTATTATTATTGCAACTTTTAACTGTATTATTATTTTAACTGTCTTATGTTATTTTAAAAAAAATATATTCTGTATATTGTAAAAGCCCATAAGGGCGTTAAATAAATAAATAAATTTAAATATTTTTAAAAAATAAAAAAAATCATATTAAAAATTACTACTTTTATTTTATAAACTTATTATATATTATACATATATGTACACCAAGGATGTATACCAATATACATTTAACAGATGTGTGTTCAAGTTAGTATCAAACCCATAGTAGGTATTTGGTTTCTATTTTTTTACATTTTATTACATACATATAATATTTTTTTGATTTTAATAATTATTTTAAAACTTAAGTACCAAGATAGCGTTATTATCAAACACATTTTAGTTGGTTTCTGATGAGCAATGAAATTTTAACTCTGTTGGAATTATCGACTTCTATTATTTGTTGTCTTTGCAACATTCACACACGTATCGCAATCGCCGTCATCGGTACCTCGTTTTTCGTTATCACTGAGATGGATAACTGTGACGATATCACATGAGGGTTTCAATTGTTTGACATATATGAAAAATTCATAAACAGAAGTGAAAGAAAAGAAAAACGTCCCATAAAGTTTTTCTTTGTTTTCGCATATGTGAAGTGTAGGAGCGAGACTAGTAGGTAGCAAGTGTTAGCGCTATCTAAGTGCGAGTGAGTCAGAAGGTGTGGAGGATAGATGGAAACCACATGCGGTTGGTTTAATTAATTTTGGAGATAAGACACTAACGGTCTCAGAAACCGACGTTCCAACAGAGATTTAGAGTTGAGGTAAGATGACTCCTACTCATAGACGGTGATCTTCTTGTCGATTTTCTTCCGGCAGATGTGGCAGTTGATCAATTGGGACGCACAGTCTGGGCACGTGCTATGGCCGCAGGTGAACATCACGGTCTTCGGCTTGTCCAGACAGATCCCACAGCAGTTGGCCTCCTTCATCTCCTTTATCTCCGCCTCCAGGGCCTGGAGGCGCTCCGCCTGGAGATCACGGAAAGGAACTACGCGATCGTCTGGTGTCAATCGCCTCTCTGGAAAACAAGGACTATTTTGGACTATGCAATAAATAACGTTTTTTTATTATAATTTTTTTTCTTTCTTGGAATTATAGATATAATTAAATATATATGAAATACACAAAAAACTCAAAATCGTCGATTTGTGGGTTACGATATTATACGTAGGAGCCGTCAATATGTGCAATGTGCATATGTCATGGGTTGTTGTACTTAAACATTCTACCTCCATCTGTTTGTAATACTTTTCTATGTAAGATGAAGCAATTCTTGATGATAAATAAAATTCTGTTCCAATTTATTCTTCTAACACCATATTCAACAACTTGCTTGACTATTGTGCCTTAGAATAGGTAAAATCATGAATTACCAATATTGTGGTTGCAAATGCAGCATTCGGTCATGACGGCTGAGCAACCTTCACAAGCTGGGGCGTGCCTGCAAGGTTCCAAAGTGCAGTTGTTGGTCTCCAACACTTTCTTGCAGACCCTACATTTATTGGCCGTGTGTCGCTCTGAAAAATAATGAAAATATCAAACTTAATAAATGAAAAGTCTGTAGTTTCGGCAATTGGCCAACAGAGTCACGTGGCGAGATATAGGCAAGAGCGCGGTCAGACTTACACCCTGCCAGCGCTGGCTATACTTTCAAGACCCGTTTTACAATAAATTAACGGAAGTATTCCCACAAATTAATTGTATCCGCACATAAGTGAACTAAATAAGAATCATAGATCAGGACTTGAACATTGTGCACTAGGCTCAGCTCAGGGTAAAAAGTGTTGGTTGGGCTTTAAAAAAGCATTTGACAATGTTCATCTAGTAACCCTAGTTAGTAAACTCAAAAATCGGAATCACTGGGAATGTCCTAAAAATCTTCAACAGCTACCCAAAAGATAGAAAACAATATACCACACTATGTGAGACCTCAAGCACATATATGAATGTGAGCTATGGTGTTCCACAAGAATCAATCCTCGGACCATTACTTAATTAAATATCCGAGGCAAAATAGTATTGTATGCAGTGGACCTCGGAATATTCAATGAT
>JADDOH010011974.1:0-11162 GCA_016648135.1 Agrypnia vestita
AGACTCGTGGCGACGATCAAGAAGATCTATCACATTTTCGTTAAAAAAAATTAATAATTATAGTATAATTTCGGATTTTTAGAAATTTTATTGGTTTTTTCAAATTGGAATCATTAGAAAAGTTTGATTACTAGCATAGCGGCCCGATAACGTCGCGGAATATTTTCTAAATCTGAATTACTCCGTCGGTATTCATAATAGGTACTTCACTACGAATGTCGAAAATCTAAATTGACTGACAAATGTTTTTAGAATTTAATCTTCAAAGCATGAAGTGTCTTATCAAAGCTCAAAACATCTGACATTTTAGAAATATATTAAATTACTGTAAGTTTAGTGTTATGTTATATGTTTTAATTCGTCTTTAATTGTTGTTATATTTTACAAAGAAAGGGAGTATAATAAAAACTTGGTTTTTATGGGTTACTTTTTTTCATATTGCGAATATAATATTCTATCTATCATAAAAATCGATTCCACGACCGTACTTACAATAAAATACAGGTCCAACCTTAGAAAGCGTCCAACATTCGTACGCGCAAATAATTTGAGCAAATATATTAAAATAAAACACAAATCACTTTGTTTCCACCACTTAATTAGATTGAACAATCTACATGTTTCCAGAACAATGTTCTTTCTTCAGTATTATTGGTGTACAAAAAATTGAAAAAGTAAACCATGCAAATGTGTTACGGTGAAGGGGTGGGGGAGGGGAGGGGGGGTCAGGGGTGTTAATTATTATGGGTCATGTGGAGAGGATGGAATGTTCAGTGGAAAAGTATTCAATATTAGGTTATGCAAAAATTTTGTGTGTGTATTTATTAAATTTGAATTAATATTAACAATTTTCCTAATTTCAAGTATTTCTAGATTATTCATTTGTGGGATCTTATAGCTAAAATGTAAAAATTTTAAACCTGCGTTAATATTAAATGTATGGTCATATTCTATAACACATTTACATCGTTTACTTTTTCAATTTTTAATAATATGAAGAATAATCCTGAAGAAGAGAACATTGTTCTCCAAACATGTAGATTGTTTAATCTAATAAAGTGGTTGTTTTCAACAAAGTGATTTGTGTTTTATTTTAATAATAATGTCACCACAAAGTTCATGCCTTCATACAGAAGAAAAAATATTCTTCGAACAGCAAATATATTTAAAAACTTTTTCACTTGTCGACATTGAGTAGCTGTAATAAATGTGAAGGCAATTAGTGTATATTATAGATATCTCACAGAGACGAAACTGTATTAATTATGGGAAAGTAGGTATAGAAGTCATTTGGGTGTACACAGGACTTATGACCTGTCTTTTTATGGTTGGCTTAAGTGATCACTTTACACAATTGTAACATTCGCCATTTCCACCCATGATAGAATATACCATGCTTATTCATTTTTTTGGAAGTTGTATATATGTTCAAATTGCGTGGAAAGCTTTCATATATGAGTTGTAAGCGCTTTTTCCATGCGGCCTGTACAAAGCCATTTTCATTCCCCTAAATCCCCACAGATGTCGCTAATGAGAAAATCTACATTGATTTTTTACGGAATTTTGGGAGCAATATACTTTACAACTCATATATGAAAGCTTTCCACGCAATTTGAACATATATACAACTTCCAAAAAAATGAATAAGCATGGTATATTCTATCATGGGTGGAAATGGCAAATGTTACAATTGTGTAAAGTGATCACTTAAGCCAACCATAAAAAGACAGGTCATAAGTCCTGTGTACACCCAAATGACTTCTATACCTACTTTCCCATAATTAATACAGTTTCGTCTCTGTGAGATATCTATAATATACACTAATTGATTAATAATGTCTCTGTGAGATATCTATAATATACACTAATTGATTAATAATGTCTCTGTGACATAAATCCAGCACTGTTCTGAAAGATTTGAACAAACTCAAAATATTCTGAATGTGAAGGCAGGTCACTTTATAAACGGATGGAACGCCCTCTATAAAGGTTTGATAGGGAGGGATGAATATATACAACACGATTGAAAAGTCGTCAAATATTTATGCATTTAAGAGTTTGCACTCGCTCTGCTCTCTGTAGGCAACTCTAACTAGACCAGCCCCCCCCATAACTAACCCCCAACGCTCGCAAATCTTCTTTAAGAAGACAACACACGCTGTTGAAATTTTCATAATTTTCGAGAAGATATTTCTTACTGACTTACAAAAGAAATGCCCTTAAAAATTACGAAAGAAATCAATTCGTAAAATTAATACATTTATAGCGTTTGTATTATTGGTGGATTTGGCGTTAACATTGTAGACATAATTCATGATGATCATTAAATTAGGTGAAAAACATACACTATGTTACCACTTCAAAATTGGACCCGCGTATTACACTAACACTAACTTGTAATTACATATTTAATGTGATATTATGTATGTACAATGTTATTGTTGATATTTGTGTTCTTAGTCCTCCTCACTAGGGGTTCCTGTTCTGAGGCGGACTAGTTTATACCTATTAATTTTCAATTTTTAAATTTCTACGTAGTTTTTAATACTCTTTTAATTTATCTGCATCGACTTGATTTAGCCATACTTTTATGTTTTTTTTTTTTGAACTCTTCAATCTTTTCAATATTTTTGAAGGTTGGAGGAAGGATGTTGTAGAGTTTTGTTGCAAAACAGATACAGCTTCTTTGGCCAAAAGTTGTGTTGAAAGTTGGTATATTTATATTTACTATTTTACTGCCTCTCGTATTATATGCCGGTGTTATATTGTTTTGTTTTGTGTCTTTAAATTGTTGTAAGAGAATGCTCTTGGCATATATTTGTTTTATGTTCGGCACGACAACACACTGAAAATCTCTTTTGAGGACGTTCTGATTGGAAGTTTTAAAATGGTTTTTATAATGCTCTTTTGCGATATATTTAAATGGTTGTTATAATTTGTTGTGGCAGATCCCCAAGCTAAATTCCATACTCAATCCGAGATTGACATAAGGAAAAGTAAACTTTTTAATATCTTTCTTAGATAGTAGGTACGTATATTTCTTATGTTTTTGAAGAAATATTTAAGTTTTGTGAGCTTTTTAATGATTTCATAAATGTGACCGAGTATTCCACAGACATTCGTGATTCCTTTAATAAATCACGAAAAGTAATGTTTTGTCATCTCCCCAACGCGCCATATTTGTCGCGGACTGAGAAGATCGCATTGATAATCGATACCTACTAGCCGCGAATGACATTAGCATGCTCATAAGCAAGCCTGTTCACACATGCTCAAAAGATACCCCTTCTCATGGTGAATGACACTAGCATGCTCATAAATCAACCGGCGGTTGATTTTTGATCGTGCTAGTAATGAGCATGCTCATTACTAGCAATGTGCGTACACACATGCTACTAAATAGCAATGACTCAAGAAACTCAATGCTGCGCATGCTAACGTGCCACTAATGAGCATGTGTACCAATACCTTTAAACAGTGTGATTAAATTAACTTGTTTACATGTCTATATATACGCATGACCTTTGAAAATATTACTCCCAAATCGACCATATTAGGGAACGCGAATCAGTATCCGTATGACCAAAGTCTACCATCACCTGCCAAGATAGATATATTAATTAATCATCACATTAGAGTGGGGCAGCATTTGGAAATCTAGAGCACATCCTCATAACCAAAATACCACACATCTCTACAGTCCAAAGCAGCAAAGGCCAAAAACATGTGTGCCCCCAGTAGGTACTTAACCGGTCGGGTGCCGAAGCGCAGATCTGCGCAAAAACTTTTGGACCCTCTACGTGCCGGAGCGCAGATCTGCGCTCCCTGGACACGTATTCAAATTCGGCCGAAATTTATGGGTTTTTAAAGCTTATCATTGGTTGTATCTCAAGTCTTTGAATGAATGAACGAGTTCTATTAGTCAAGTAACCTCATTTGCCGCGCAAACCGGACAAAAATATCATTCCAAATGTCGTCTTAGAACCGCGCATTAATTGTGTTATTTATCTATTAAAAAAAAGTGATTTTTTTAATAGAAAAGTGGTATAATTAAGTATTTTTATATTCTTTGATATATTTGGAACGAAAATATTGAAATCTTTAGTGTTATTGCTTCCATGGTTTTATTCGATAAACATGTGCGTACATTTCTGACTAAATGTAGTAAATTCTGAGTAAATTTCGTTTCTTTTTTTCATTATTAATGAATAAGTAATTATTGTACAAGTATTTATTGAAATATAAGTAATTATTGAAGTCTGTATATTGAGAAGCCAGAAACTGCAAATTCTTAGCGATTATTGTTGATTTTTACATGAATATGACCATCACAAAAAGTGTCTAAAAAACAGAAATCGTGCGCGAAATTGCGCGGCGTACGACCGGTTAATACACATATGAAATCGACTGTGATCTTTGCTCTCATTGTCAAACAAAGGAATGGGTTGTGTTAGAATATACAGGACGTCTCGTAGCTACTAGCAAAAACTTCGGGGTGTCTTCTACATTCAATTTTTAATAGAAATTTTTCTTTACAATTTGGGTGAAATATCGATAGTTACGGAGATAAGTGACATCAAAATTTTCATTTGTAACTAATACGGAATATAAAAAATTCATTCACTTTAATAAAACTCAAATAAAATTATTAAGAGATATAAATTTTTAAATTTTTATTTTTTGTTTTACGAATGAATTTTTAATATTCAAATTATGTTACTGTAGCAATAGTCCAACGTTTTACAGAAAATAGGTCAGAAATATTGAAAAAAAATGCAAACTTTGATGTCGCCTACCTCTGTAACTGTCGACATTTTACCCAAAGTTTTACCCAAATTTTATATTCTAAATTGAATGAAGAATACTCCCCCAATAATAAATCAGAAAGATGGAAGTCTTAACGATATTATGGAAACAGAAAGAATTATACGTAATAGAGGATTTCTGGACGTTTTACAGTAAATTTCAATTTCAATTTATTTATTTTTTATATAACATTTACATTTCAAACATAATTTTAATTAGTTAACTTTATAAATAAGTAAAAAATATGTAAATAACAAAAATAAATATTAAACATATATAAAATCATTCATATCGAAGGCGTAGGAGAATGCTCAAATGTTCGCGAAATGACATTCCCTATTTAAAGGGCGACGTAATCATTATTATAATCGTAATCGTTATTGTATACTTGTAATAAACGGAATGAATTTTGCATATTCGATATAAGTTACTGTAATGATAGCAAAACGTTTTACCAAAAATAAGTCAGAAATATTGAAAAAAATGTGAACTCAGATGTCGCATTACTCCATAACTATTGATATTATAGGTCATTGTTGCGTGAACAACTTCGACTCACAAATAAAGCAAGAATATAGTTCTGCGAGGTTATAAATGTTTTCCAAGTAACCCTGTATAACCATGTATCGTCTATTTTGTATTAGGATATTATAAGGTCTTTGTTTTACTGAGAATAAGGGAGAATTTAAATTAAGTGCAAAAAACTTTTTACGACCAAACGTCGTAATTGGTAACCAATATAGTGAATTAATTAGCACATTTTTTAAAAAAAGCGCATTAAGGATGGGCCCAAAGAATTCGCAAAAGACCGGAGACGGAACTGCACAATTTGAAGAAGTTGCCGTGTGGAAGAAAATGGGAATACAGAATTTTAGCATGAAAATTGCAGTAATTAATCATTAAAATCTTAAATATAAGCTCATATTTAAACAGCAGTCAAACAAAAGAGGTTCGTTAATCTCTTAAGACATGGGGTTGATGGGCCGCTTTTGGCCACTTGGACATTCAAAGGTGTATAAATAAGACAATGAAAATATATTTGTTATTTTATCTATGTCGATCAATTCTTTAAACTGTGTTTTTTTTTATAAATAACAGCGGTAGGTACCGCCATTTTCTTTCTTTGAGTATCGGTTGAACTTCTTGGTGACATTCATTGAAAATTATTAAATTCTTAGCTAAAACAATAAGCGTCCGTGGATGGTAGGTAATGTGAAAATAACTTTTTAATCACTTATGTTTGTATTCGTGAATCAATTTAGCCCATTGAATGAAAGTCCGAGGAACATTGTTTTAGGTTTAACTACAAGCAGAAAATTATTTCTTATCTTTTCAAATTGATCTGTCCGGGTATAGTGTGGCATTAAAAGTTAGCTCATTCTTTAGCTATAGGCACAACAAGATCATAATTATAATAAAACTCATAATTTTCCTATAGTTACTTACATATCTTATTTTATTTTTATTCAAAATATTAAGAAACCTTATAAAAATTGAAGTGGCCAGAACTGGCACAATAACATGGCCAAAACTAGGTAAGAGTGGCCAGAACTGGCCCATTTGGACACGTTTTCTACATTTTGAAAAAAGTAATTAATGTGCTATATGGAGAAATTTTAAAAAATCGATTCTGACTATTTTTGAGTTCGTAGAGATGTACAGTTGACAAAAAATATCTAAAAGTTTGCAAAGCCCTTCAACCCTACATTACTATCAAATACGATTTTTCTAACTATCAACGGTATAATTAACAATCGCTCAATAAACGATAAAACAACAAATGGATGGGAATATGTTTTACCGCATATGAAATCGTGATTTTCGTACATTTATGTCTGATATTTTCACACAAAAAATGTAACATATTGGCTTATTAAAAAAATATACATATTTAAATTAATTGTGAAATGACTTATTTCAGTGTAAATATTCCTTGCTCCTCTATAGAAAACTTTCATATAACATAATTATTCCATGATTACACCTCTTTCCATTTAAGAAGGACAATCAAATTAGTATGTGTAAGCCGTGCCTACGAGGCACTTTGTTTCGTTGTGTTAGTATTAAAATCAACACAACGTCGGTCGTACGCTCGGCATACTAATTCGATTAATGAAAAGAAGGCTACACCACGTTTTGAAAACATATTCACAAGTAAATATTATTAAAAAATAATAAATAAATATCATGCTTGCATCTTGCAACTTGCAACACTGTGACAGTGTGACATTTGCAAAATGTATGTAAGTATGCATATACAATCGCAATTTTCTCCAAAAGTTCTGTAAATTTTCTTTTAGGTACTCTTAATTGCGCTGTCTCGAATAAATTATTTTTCTTGTATTAAGAAATACAACGATCGGTACTTCAATATAATAATAATTCCATAAAAAAATGATAAGATAAATAAATTATATTACCTACACACCGTACGTAGATACTTAATAATTGATAATAAAATTAATTAACAAAATTGAATATTAATATGGACAAATAATGCATCAAAAATATATTTATTATGATAATAGAAGCTACCTTCTTTCTACGTCTATTTTATAAATATAAAATTATGTTAGGAAAGAGTACAATAAATGTGTCAAAAAACGAAAATCATTAGAAAACATATCTCCCGAGTTTTGACGTTTAACTACTTCACATCCATCTCCTGTCAATGGAAAGCGCATAAGAATAAAATACTGTTTACGAAGACGTTTCCAGCGAGACGCAGTAAAATCTATTTAAAGTTTATCGTGCCTCGATAGTTTCGCTCTTACTACACGTCTATTTTCGTAAACACGCATTTCAACGAAACATTTTAGTTTCGCAGAAAATCTACCGGACGAGTCGCAGATTGGACAAACTTTCACGGAGCTTCGTCAAATCGCCGCTAGATGTCAAACGATGCTGGAATAAACATAAATATGCGGTCTAGAATGGAAAACGTTTGCAAAAAAAGCAAATCTTTCACAGCGACAATAAAAAATAAAACAACAAAAATTGTGTCACAATAATAAATAAATATATGAAATCAAAGTAGTGTCATGTTATATAATCTGAAAATTAATTATATTGCGTGAAAGCAGTTCGTATATTTATCGTAGTAGGTATATTTGTTTACACACTTGGACTTTGTTTATATTAAATTATCACAATAAAAACAAATTATAAAAATAAAAGTCTTTGATCTTAGTGAGTAATACACACAATCGGTAAATTTCATAACATTTGTTTCGAGAGTGAAAGTTTTATGAATCTGTTTTTACAATTTGAATTAAATTTAATTTCTTGTCTTCTGAGAAAACTCAAACCAACCCGTGAGTTATGAAAGATGTATCTCTTCATTTGTTAATATAACAAATTGTAGTAATTTGTTTGTAGCAAAATAAATCATAATATTTACACATTTTTTTCTGCAATGATTGATTGAGTAACACGCATGATTAAAGTAAAAAGTGTTCAAGCTACTGTAAGCAGCGGACGAAGAGCGATGTATGTATTTAAAAGATACAAAATGCAATATAGATACATGAGACATTATAATGTTAATATGAATATATAAGCAAAGCCTTACTTTCGGCTTGGATATGTGGAAGCACCAACACACGCACATGCTCGCCGTCGCTAGATCAGAAACATAATATTCGATTCGCACGTGTCGAAACTACAATAAAATTAGAAAAGCACAGAGCGTGTACGTACTTCGAACTTGTTGAAAAGCGCCGAATATATCATTAGGGAAGTGGGGGCAGGTCGGAGCGGAAAGCGCGGACGGCCGAGCGGTACTGAGCGGCCGCCGCCCGCGCCGCCTCGGCCGACCGGGCCACACGCAGATGACGAACTCCCTATCACTCGCGTCCCTAAATCACAATCACCGGCGGCGATCGAGCACCCCAAAATATCGCGATATTTAACGAAAATATTGGCTTTAAAGATGTAAAATCGCATTATTAGTACTATTAATATTTAAAGCATTAACTTTGTGGTTAGACATAATAACAGAATGTTAGCAAACTTAGTAAAAACCACTACCAGATTTACGGTCTACTCTCACTCTCTCTCGTTAGATTCCTGAATTGTTCAGTAGGCTATAATCAGTGCATGCTCGTCTCTGACAAGATTAACAAGCATGTGATCAATAGTGGTGATAGTTTAACAATACTATGGTTGGGGTGTATGGTGTTGTGAATATAGTAGTGTAGTGTTGGTCCTGACGAAGAGACAGGTACATCTCGAAACCGGTAGACCGTAAATCTGGTAGTGGTTTTTACTAAGTTGACTAACATTCTGTTATGTAAAATCACAATATAATATACAATATATAATTATACAATATAAGCAACTAAGGAAAGCTACCTAAAGAAACTACAAATCGTACGAAACAGAGCGATGCGCACAACACTGAACTGTAATAGGAGAACTAAAATAGCAAAAATGTTGAATACCCTAAGACTAGAAACCGTAAATCAAAGAATAAAATATAATGTAATGGTTCAAATATTTAAAATTACACATGGATTAGTACCCAAATACTTTGATGACAGGATGAAGCTGAATGAGGATTTTCATTTCTACAGTACAAGAGGAAGCGATAACATAAGACTACCAAAGAAAACCACGATTACAAAGAAGTGATTAAATCTGGAGTTCAATCACTTAGATATCGACCAGTTTCGACACCTCTCAGTCAAGTGTGGGACATACAGCGTACAGATACTTGTTCAGATACAGATGCCGTAGATCTAAGTTAGCGAAGTGTAGATAATAAAAACAAAATTTTAAATTAATTACCTACGTATGCGGTGTTTTTATAGAGGTACGGAACTTACGTATGTTCAAAGTGCAAAGAAATAAAGCAATGGATAACATCAGAAATCCAATGCCGGCAAAAACCTTCCTAAAGAGCTAAAACAAAGTAAAACAAGTCAAATCATACAAACAAAACATTATATTTGTAACAGTAGTGAAGAGCGACCCACCGCATTTCTAAATTAATTAAGCAATATTATTTATTTTTATTTATTATATATTTATTTATACAATAGATACATGATGTTTTTTTATAATAAATTGATTCTATATTATAACATTTTTACAGACATTATACTCCCCATAATATGAGCCAAAGCTCGAGCTTATGGGAGGAGTATTTACTTACTTACTTACTTACTTACTTGCCATCACGCCGTTTTCCCGTGGGGGTAGGCAGAGAGGATAGAGCGCCACACTCTTCTGTCCTGACATACTTTCTCGCCTCATCTACATTCATACATCTTCGCATGCAAGCTCGCCGGTTGCTGAGGCTTCTAACGGGACTATCTTCCAGTATCTAGTTGATCTGGTCATGCCACGTCTTCCGCGGTCGCCCTCTCTTTCTGGCGCCATCAACGCTTGCATTATATATCTTTCTTACCATTCTTTCCTCATTCATTCGCTCAACATGCCCAAACCATCTGAGCGACCCTTTGTTAATTCTATTAAGGAGTATTTACAAGCTAAATTAAAGTATAAAAGCAGAAACCATTTAGAAGTAGTAATTTTTTATTATACAGAAACCATTTGAGACATGTGGGCAATGTTACAATACATCGTTGTCCAAAATCTTCAAAGACTTCCTTCTTAAACTGTGCGTATTTTGGAATGTTCCTTTCTTGAAATTTGTTTTGCGACAACAATGTATTGTACCATAACGTGAAATGTGACGTATATCTAGCATAACAATATAAAAAGAAAAGGCATAGATAAGCATAATAACACAAGTTGGAGTACATAACACAGTCTCCCCTGGGAGAAAAAATTAAATACCTAAAATAACAAGCACAAACTTAAAAGGACTCGCCAGTCCAGAGAACCATTGCCAGCAGCCACGTTAATGATCCAAACTAAATACAAAAAGACGAAAATAAAGACTTCGCCATGACGGAAGTCGCTTGTGGAAAAGAAAAACCAGTACAGAAAAACAGTCACACTCCAGAATGAGACCTAGCCTAAGGGAGCGAACATAAACCACGTAGCCTAATCAAGGGAGGGGGAGTTAGGTAGATGCTACGCTGGGCTACGTGAGGAGATAGAATCAGATTCGAGCTACATAATTTTTTTCATTTATTTATTTGGCACATAATCAATAATTTAATAATTATTTGGGTAAGAGAAAACAGCACATGCCAGAACAGACGCCTAAAACAGGTAAACAGCTTCAAATACCTCGGTGTAATAACATCCCAGGATGGAAAGCAAGAAAGTGAATTGAATAGGAGGATAGGAGTCGCAAGCCAGGTAGCTCAATCCCTGTATTATTCCATACTTAGAAAAGCGGAGCTCAGCCGGCGAGCAAAATTGGCAGTATTCAAATCAGTTTT